>CM036753.1:39135478-39355478 GCA_020796225.1 Arion vulgaris | reverse complement strand
ACATGTAGGTAGGCCAGCACATCCGATTTCTGCAACGCTTTTATTTACTAGAATAGCTTCCCTAGGCCCCTACCTCAGTCGCCTCTTACGACATGTCGTGTAGGTCGCAGTGTTACTATTCTTTGCTCCCCTTAGGAACCCCGACAACATACGGGAGATACATGATATTATTAATGAACAAATATTTCCCGATGTTAAGGTCTTGTATAATGTCTATAATCCTCATTTTCTTTATCCATAACTTCCTAAGACTATTTATGTAGTATTTTATTACAAACGATTCGTTTTCTTTCTTTAATGATTATGTTTTCAACCAAGACTCATATCCAATTGTGTCCTTACAGGAAAAAAATGTATATCCTGAAAAGTTTCACTTTAAAGAACAACTTGCTTCTATTATGCCATAAGATCTACGTACTAATTATCTATGTACTGTCATGACTAATCTCCTTCTGATTTCTTTTGTACAGTCCGCAATTGTTGGTAATTACGGAGACAAGATGTTCCCAAGTGTTTGACATTTTCAATGATTTCATTACTTATGGTAGTTTTGGGTTGACATTTTTTTATCAATCAACACATACTCACACTCACACACATACATACACACAAACATACATACACACACACACACACACACTATATATATATATATATATATATATATATATATATATATATTGATTATTTGTTGTCAGAGTTTAGCACCAGGATGATTTTTTAAACGTGGTACATGCTGGACACATTGGTTATTGGTTACCGAACCGACGATATAGCACTCTGGACAGACCCATAAGTGCTCAGTCCCCAACAAATGTCGAAGGTATTATACTGATGGTTCCTGAGACACACTGGTTAAACACACTCAAATAGTCTGTCACATACAACTATAAATCTTAAAGAAATTAAAGGAAAACGGAATCATTAATTACTTTTTTGTTGAGTCGATAGGAACTGGTTGAGAACATCTACTCTGCAGAAATTCGTGTTATGTTTTTAGAGAAACAGATAAATCGTCATGAAACTTTATTATTCTGCATGCAGCACTTTCATAATGTATGTTCAATTGTGAAAGTTATATTTAATTAACGTATATCTCGGTAAATAAACAATGTAAAAAGTAGAAAATAGTCGCGTTGCCCTACACATTCTTGTATGAATAAGCTGCAAATTTCATAACTTTCTAAAGTTGGGCATTTGTAAGTTTTTCCTGCATCGCTCAAACACACACGGCAACAATCAGTCTTATAATATGATTTCAGATTTACAATGTCTCAAGATCAGTAATCGATATACTTACCTTTACTAAGAAGGGCTAATTTTTTTATGTGACTGAGGACTGGCTTGTATATGATTGAGGACTGACTTTTATTTTGTGAAATTGTTTAATAATCGTTTTGTTATTTCTTGATCACCAGGCAATCTGCAACGGTCATATTTCTTGTCGACGACTTCGTGGTGTGAAGATCAACCCGATTTATCAAGAAAACGACAATAGTCGTAATGGAGATGGCACCGACACTCAATCAGACACCAGTGTTCTTGTGGGAGAGATACAAATTGAAATGTACGAGAGCTTGCCTAGACATCGACTTGTCAGACCTAGCAGATCAGCACCGAATCTCCCACAGAGTTATCCTACACATGGCTATGATATCTCTTCCAGGTGTGACGATCATGGGATTGACTCTGAATTAGAGCATGTAGATGATTCTCTACAATCGGATGCACATTCTCCACAGTCTACTAATTTCTCAACTACGGTGCCTTGTGACGTTAATGAAGATGACGTTTTTTATAACAATAATGAAGACCAGAGAACTACTAAAGGGGGTAGGAGGAGAAATGAAGAACAGGAAATATCACACACCGATAAGGCTGAACGAGGACATAGGAAACGGCTGACGCGCCAGAGTGGAATTGATGATGCAACGCCCAGTTTTCAAGAAACATCAGAAATAGCAGATTCCTTATCTTCAGTTACGGAGTCTCCTTCTTCATCTGCGAATTCCTCCAGCACTCCACCAAAACAAGCCAGCACAATGAAACGCCGAGCAACACCTAGATATTTCAAGACAAGAAATCATCAAAGAAAGAGACAATTAAGTGCAGTACAAGAGCAAGGCAGCATAATAGAGAACGAACAAGCAACGGAAGCGGATGACGAAGAAACTGCATCAACAGAATTAGACGACAATGACGATGATATTTTAACGGTACCTATACATAACACCAAAAGCAGAAGTGTTTCCAATAAAGACGCGGACAAACTTCTTGCCACTGACGAAACTTGCCATAACATGCACTTTATCAATGAGAAATCTAACAGTTACAACATTATTTCACCTGCCCAAAAGGAAGACATAAATGAACAAAATACAAACTGTAATAATAAAATCAACAATTCTAGTATTATGGATGTCTGCATTCTACCCCCAAAGGAAGATATTCTTCAAATACCACGCAGCAAAGCAATGTATTCTATAAACACACTTTCCTCGTTGCCTTCATATTCGCACATTCATTATACCTCACCTGCGGGTTCATTTGATTACATCAACAATAACAACCAGACAGTGCCTGATTTGATGTTACAACACAACGGACCAATGAACGGTGTCTCCAAAAATAGTGTATTAAATGGGTTCGTTAAACAAGGTTCAGGTTACGAAGTGGATGAATACATCTCTTGGGACGCTCACGACCTGGCAGCCATGTATTCACTATCCAACACCAGTTCTCAAGATTCCGACAAGTCTTTGTGTAAAGATGTAACAATAACTGACTGTGAATGTGGAGGACGGCCAACATTAAAGTGCTCTTGTGGCCGTGAAGCCTTACAAAAACTCTTATCAGATAAATACATAATCAAATGCAATCAGGAATATTGCCTTGATAATAATTGCAACTCTGTCACAGAAGAAGTAACATCTGTTAAGAGTGTTATTACTCCAACTAAGGGTTATACTCCAAGAGATAAGCCAACAGTTGATGGCCGTCTAGCAAAGCGGACAGAAATTGAGATATTTGAAATCACAGAGTCCCCATCAAATAAATCTCAGGAAAAGAAAGTTATTCTGCCTTTGAAGTCGATCTTACATAATTCCTTATCCCCTAATAGAACTATATCTGCTCTTGTGCATAGATGTGTGACTTTTTCACAAGACACCATCTTTAACGAAAACAAAGGTGTCATCTACCTCAAAGAGTGCATTAGTCCATCAGATCTCGCCTTACTGATCACAGAACTCAAAAATAGAGACGATGATGAACTAGACAACCCAGCCTTTGAAGAATTTAAAGATGACGACAAGCATATGACTGATTCCAAAGAGAAAAAGAAGTCAAAGAAACGCACTAAATCCAAAAACAAGATTGCTACAAACGACCCACTCACGCTGAAGGTAATTCATTATATCAGCTGTTTATTTAATTATGTTTGTAAGAATAATCAGTTATAATTTCCTTATTGATCCAACAAGTTCCCCACTATAACACATATCCGGAAGCTAGTCGTAGTCATATATATTAGTTAACTAACCAATTATCCAACAATTTCCCCACTATAACACATATCCGGAAGCTAGTCGTAGTCATATATATTAGTTAACTAACCAATTATCAAACAAGTTCCCCACTATAACACATATCCGGAAGCTAGTCCTAGTCATATATATTAGTTAACTAACCAATTATCAAACAATTTCCCCACTATAACACACATATCTGCAAGCTAGTCGTAGTCATATATATTAGTTAACTAACCAATGATCAAATAATTTCCCCACTATAACACACATATCCGGAAGCTAGTCCTAGTCATATATATTAGTTAACTAACCAATGATCAAATAATTTCCCCACTATAACACACATATCCGGAAGCTAGTCCTAGTCATATATATTAGTTAACTAACCAATGATCAAATAATTTCCCCACTATAACACACATATCCGGAAGCTAGTCCTAGTCATATATATTAGTTAACTAACCAATGATCAAATAATTTCCCCACTATAACACACATATCTGCAAGCTAGTCGTAGTCATATATATTAGTTAACTAACCAATGATCAAATAATTTCCCCACTATAACACACATATCTGCAAGCTAGTCGTAGTCATATATATTAGTTAACTAACCAATGATCAAACAATTTCCCCACTATAACACACATATCTGCAAGCTAGTCCTAGTCATCATCATCATCATTTGCCTCTTTGTCTCAGGAGACAATCGGTCTTGCGTCACGTAGTATGTTCTGCGCTGAATCACATCGTTTCTTGTGGCTGTAATGTCCTATTCTGGAGTGGCAATCCTTGCCACAGTCGCTGCGGGTAAAACTGGAGACTGGAGCTGATACATATGATGTTCTCTCTAGTCCTAGTCATATATAATAGTTAACTAATCAATGACCAAACAACTTACCTACTATAACACACATATCTGCAAGATAGACCTAGTCCTAGCCGGAGTCCTCCACATATCATGGACAGAGAGGAGAACAAGTAGATCTATCAAGAAAGATTTCAAATTCAAAGTAAACTGCTAATGTTACAAATAAGATTGAGAAAATTGAAGTATTTTGGATATATAAAGAGACACGAAGTGTTGAAGACGACCATCATGGAAGGAGGCATCCCGACAAAGAGGATAAGAGGAAGACCAGGGAGAAGATTGATTCAGGATATAACTGCTGATTTGAGCATGACAGCTGAAGGGATATCTTACCTTTGAGAGAGAGAAATTCTGAAGGACTGTTAAAGCGACAAAGTTCTGCACAGGACAAGCTATTTGATGATGATGATGATGATGATGATGATGAGTCATAGTCCTAGATTAAACATTCATTAATTGATCGAACAAGTTCCCATTTCAACACACATATCTCCAAGCTAGTCAAATAATTAATATAACAACTCATCCTGTCTTTGCCGACATTTCATCTATCAATTCTAATATCGTAAACTGACACACAGATTTGTTTACGATGTCGTCATATATAACAATTAGATTGATTCTAGGTATTATTGTGGATTGGATTTTGACTTTTATTTATTTAATATAAGTTGACGATTAATTATAATTATAATTTGTATGTTAGCTAATAATAGATAGTTTTCAATTAGTTATTAATTGAAGTTTTATGTACTCGTATGTTATAAATTGGTAGTTACAATCAACTGTTAATTAGAAGAACTCTATTAGTTGGCAATTTCAATCTAAATATTAGTTACTAATTGGACATTAAATATTAGTTATTAATTAAACGTAATCTATTAGTTATTAATTAGAAGGTGGATATATTAGCTATTATTTGTAAGTTGAATGTTAATTATTAATTGGATGCACGGTTTAAAATGAACCCAACTGAAAATGTGAGAAAGAACATCCGATTTTGAAATTATAACTGAAACTACTGTTTAAGCCATCAGAAACTGATACTTTTCGTTACCTACTGCGCAACTATATGAGCGTTTGTTTAGTTGGGGTTTTTTTTGTGTGCCTTTTTTCTCTTTAGACTAACCACTTGTTAGCCACTATTTGTGATATGTTTGTGATGTGCATCGAAAAGTGTAAATCAATTGTGGTTTGGTTAACAGTGCCTAAACTGCAATATTTGCGCCTTTAGGCTCAGCACGTTCGATTCAACCCTTTAGACATCCGAATTCAGCATGCGTCTATTTTGGCACACCACCTAGTTCTAGACAGTCTTCACACTTACTAAAGGGAGTCATCAGTTGTTACTTCTTGGTGAAAGTTATCCATCGAGCCGTTCGAACATTTCTACTTTCGCTCTAGAATAACTAATTGTCCAAAATATTTGTGATTTATATGTGATTTGAGTCAGAGAGTGTGAGTATTTTGTTTTGTGGTTTTAGGAATACAGATGTTTTGCCTTCCATCGCCACAAAGCTGACAGTCTACAATGCTGCGATATAAATACGATATTCGACAAAGCGTGCAGAGAAAGGCATCACTCCGGTAGCGTTGAGTGCAGACGTCAAAGCCATCATTATTTTTTTTTAAACTGTAAATAGGGTGACGTTGTGATTTTCTACACCGATGGATAAGTAGTTCGCCACCAAAGTCCGCTTTGACCTTCTCTGCAAGCTCATAAGGGCAGAACAATCAAGGTAGCCAGTAGTGATTTAGTATGACAACAAATGGAGGTACTGGCGGTGACTAAGGCACTAATCTGGCTTGCGTAGTAAAATAACACTTAGGGGCCATGCATGCATTCTGAGTGATACATTGAGTATGATCCTGAAGGTTGAGGCTTGTTTGGTACGCAGACACTGAATCGAATCACTACAAGCGTCAAGAATCCACAGTATTAGATTCATCTTCGTTCTGTGGCAAATTGTGTCAATGGCAATGAGAAAGCGAATAGGCTGGCTGGCTCTGCCACTATATATGCCATTATATCCTGCAAAGCCAATGGACAGAACTGACATTCTGAACGTTCTCATAAGGGTGTGGCCACAGAGGACTTTCATTGAAACTAATCCACCTCAACGAGCTTGTATTGAAGATTGAAGTGGACAGAAAAGAGCTGCACAACAGGCGTATGGTATGCTCATTAATAAATATCCAACTGGTACGGTTAGTCACTGTAAGCTGTTGGCGATATTGTGGATGAGATTGGAGCACATATGGACATGACCAGAGTGCAATGAAAATATTCCAAACTAAAACGCTACATGCGTGAATCCCAAGCGCAATATCATAATATGTGACATATTAAACGTCATGATTACTTCTTAACCCTTCCACTCCGTAATTTAATTTACATCCGGGTGCAGTTATATTGCAATGTTTACTGAAATAGAAAGTATACTGGTTTATCGTCACCTTAACAAATACATTGAGCCAGAAAATCGTCTCAGCAGGGTAAAAGGGTTAATTCATAGTGGGCGAACCATAACAATTCTATATAATTGAATGGTAACAAGAAGTAATGTTAGGGTGATCAGAAGTGTCCTTACAATGACATAGGTTTGTGTAACGATAATGTAAATTAACAGTATCACGAAGGATGGGATGGTAGAGAATATTAATAAGAAATTGAAGCAACAAAAGAGCTGAAAATATTAAAGTAATCAAGTAAATATCAGAGTGACAATTTACATAAAGAAGACAATCAAGTTGGATAATAATATTTATTCAAATAATTGTATAATCATTCTAATGAAAGAAAAAACAAAAGATGACTTAACCAAGAATGGTTAATCGTTTTTTCCCGCAATTAAAACAATTTGAGTGAATGACAGCAGTTATCTTCTCGCTTCTTTGAAATCTACACCTAGGTTAACTGCCCTTGATTAGTTCGAAAAACCTCAACATTTCAGAGAACTATCGCGAGCAATAATTGCTCAATTATTCTTTAGCAGAAACGAACAAAAAAGGCGGATAAATTGCGTTGCTAGGAGATAGAGAAAACAATGATTCCATGACGACAATAAGCTTCCCTCAATCGATATTCTCCACAGGTAGTTGAGTATAGTATAGTATAAGATGTTTGTATTACAATGCGGGAGATGAGAGTGTAGTGTGAGTCGTGAGCAAAATAAGATATTGATTCAATGAGTCGGTGGGTTGGTGGGTTTCTTGTGTGGTGGATTAGCTGGGTGAGTTGTTGAGTGAGGGAGTGAATGAGTGAGTGAGAAATGAGTGGAATGTGTGAGGAGTGAATGAATTAGTGGGGGAGTTAGGAGTAAGTGAGGGGGGAAGTGAGAATTGAATATGTGAGTACAGAAGGAGTGAGTGAATTAATGAGTGATTACGTTAGTTGGTAGTGTGTGATGAGAGAATGTGTAAGGAGTTAATGAGTGTGGAGTGAATGAGGTGGGAATGAATAAGAGGAATGAGTGGAGGGGAGAAAGGAAGTTAGTGGGAAGTGAGTGAGGTTTGGGATATATGAGGAGGGAATGAATGAGGAGTCGTCAACGTGGAAGCTAGTGAGGAGTGAATGGGTTATGAATGAGATAGTAATGGAGCGAGCGAGAAGTGAATGGGTTAGGAATGAGATAGTAATGGAACGAGTGGGAAGTGAGTGAGATAGAATAAAGTTAGTAATGGAGCTAGTGGGAAGTGAGTGAGGTAGGAAAGAATTATTAAGTATACAAATATTTTTCATGCTGGCATTTATTTCAGAAACGTTCATGCATGTAAAAACAACATTAAAAAATAACGGTCCAGCTAAATATTATCAGTAGGCAATACAGATGACTGTAACATATTCTCAAGAAACAACATAAAAATATAACTAGATATGAACTTGACAGAAATCTCCAAGTAGAAGTAAAAGTAAATAGCCTGTTTTCATATCATGTGATTATTCCGTATATAGTGTAAAAACTATATTGCTTCACGCAACAGAACTCTAAGGTTGATGTCAATATCAGGCTTTCCACCTTTTACTTCACTGTGTTTCTCCGGTAAACAATTGAGACTATGTCGACTTGAGAACTCATGACGATGATGTATATAAAAATCAAAATGGCAACTGTGAATTTCGATCATGAGAACAATCATCTAGAAACAATGCATTATTCACTGTACTATTCAAATACATTATTCACTGTACTATTCAAATACATTATTCACTGTACTATTCAAATGCATTATTCCGTACTATTCACATACATTATTTACTGTACTATTCACATACATTATTTACTGTACTATCAAGTTCTTAGAAATGCACAAAGAAAGAGAAGAAAGTGAAATTCGAATGAGCTAATGACTTTCTTTGGTAGTACTAGAAACTAGAAATGTTTAGTTCTTAATGACTTTCTTTGGTAGTACTAGAAACTAGAAATGTTTAGTTTCTAATGACTTTCTTTGGTAGTACTAGAAAATAGAAATGTTTAGTTCCTAATGACTTTCTTTGGTAGTACTAGAAACTAGAAATGTTTAGTTCCTAATGACTTTCTTTGGTAGTAATAGAAACTAGAAATATTTAGTTCCTAATGACTTTCTTTGGTAGTACTAGAAACTAGAAATATTTAGTTCCTAATGACTTTCTTTGGTAGTACTAGAAACTAGAAATATTTAGTTCCTAATGACTTTCTTTGGTAGTACTAGAAAATAGAAATGTTTAGTTTCTAATGACTTTCTTTGGTAGTACTAGAAAATAGAAATGTTTAGTTTCTAATGACTTTCTTTGGTAGTACTAGAAAATAGAAATGTTTAGTTCCTAATGACTTTCTTTGGTAATACTAGAAACTAGAAATGTTTAGTTCCTAATGACTTTCTTTGGTAATACTAGAAACTAGAAATGTTTAGTTTCTAATGACTTTCTTTGGTAGTACTAGAAAATAGAAATGTTTAGTTCCTAATGACTTTCTTTGGTAGTACAAGAAAATAGAAATGTTTAGTTCCTAATGACTTTCTTTGGTAATACTAGAAACTAGAAATGTTTAGTTTCTAATGACTTTCTTTGGTAGTACTAGAAAATAGAAATGTTTAGTTCCTAATGACTTTCTTTGGTAGTACTAGAAACTAGAAATGTTTAGTTCCTAATGACTTTCTTTGGTAGTACTAGAAAATAGAAATGTTTAGTTCCTAATGACTTTCTTTGGTAGTACTAGAAAATAGAAATGTTTAGTTTCTAATGACTTTCTTTGGTAGTACTAGAAAATAGAAATGTTTAGTTTCTAATGACTTTCTTTGGTAGTACTAGAAAATAGAAATGTTTAGTTTCTAATGACTTTCTTTGGTAGTACTAGAAACTAGAAATGTTTAGTTATTAATGACTTTCTTTGGTAGTACTAGAAACTAGAAATATTTAGTTGCCGAGGATGTTCTCTGGTAGTACTGATATAACACAAGAGCGACTCATCTGGCCCTGGAACGCAAATTAAAGCTCCCACCTCTACGCTTAACGACACGAGTGGACAACCAATTCCATCAACCACCTGGGGAAGGACAACAGACAACATTTATTCTCACTACATATTTGTTGAGAAACGTAAATCTTGTATTTTTAAAGCTAATTTTCCAGACGTGACATCTTGTCATCGTTTATCGATGTTTAACAAACAGTCAACGAATCAGTTTTTGAAATGTCTATTCCTCATAAAACCGTTGTCCCGTTCAATGATATACAACAGTAGTCCTCAGCCTGGGAGACGTGAAACGTTATAAACAATTTTGTGAATTTTATGTTTTAATAAATTTTTATACTAACTTTTTTTCCTACTTAAAATACCTTTTTCAATTAAAACTAGGTTCTTCTTCTTCTTTGCGTTCGTTCTTTACGACCAATTTTAATCACTCTTTGTAATATGTTTGATCTTTGCCAAGAACGTGTATACGTTGCACATTGGTTTGTAGGCCCCTAAACGCATAAACTTCTGCACGTTTAGGACATGTGTATCCGATTTCAGCCAATAAACTAGTTTTTAAAAAAACGTTCATAACCAAAGACATTGATTTGGACTGTTATCATTTTTCTGAAATATATTGTCAAGCATTAATTTTTATAAAAATGTTTACATTCTCACTGTCAAAGTGATTGTGTTTAGTGGACAATTTCGTCAATTATCGCCCTCTCTAGTTCTGTGGACAATCACAGAGTGAGAAACATTTTCTTTTTTTTTTGCTCTTGGAAGTTACAGTTAATTTGGCCAAGTAAAAAGGGAACAGGGAGAGAGACGTGGGAGTCTTGCCTAGTCTTCAAAGGGGACCCCCATCTGAAAAAAAGTTGAGAACGATCCACAGAGCGATATAAATATAATACGGGATAGGTAGCCTAGGGGAATGCAATACAAAAAATCAATACATTTTACCTAAGTGGTGCTACCAGAAGAAGTGTTCTAATGTGTAACTTTGTACACTCTCAAGACTATACGTTTATCAATCTTTTCATGATGGATATTGTTTTTGAAATAGGCATGTTTCATTCATGTTCTTGATGCAGACATAACATAGTGGTAGGGCACTGAATTACTAGAACAATAATGAATACATTACAAACATTCATCAACTGGTGTTTGTACAGAATAGATGAACTTATATAGTATGAACATGTCACAAATAAGGAGCTTATGACGAGAAAGATCTCACCGAACCAAGACATGAAGAAATGATGCTATATAGCACTAAATAGGAAGCACATCTTGAGAAAATCCGAGAGGAATATAATAAGAAGGGATCTTTCCTGTAACTCGCAGGGAAAGCGAAAGAAACTAGAAATACATGAAGAAAGTATTGCCTAAGCACTGTCTAAGACCTTAGTTTACCTCCTGGTAGTAACTCTGAAGTATACAAAAACGCTGAAGATTTATAAAGTGAGTATCGGTCGAAGAGAAGCTACACATAAGATGTGGTAATAGTATACGTGCAGCTGTGCACATTATGAGATTTGTTCGCACATCAGATGAGCAACACTCAAGAATGATTGCGATTAAACACTTTGTTTCCTGAACGACTTCTAGAAATCGAGAGAACCAACACATTTGTTTTCTGCAGTAAAGTATGAGACTGAAACTCCGACCAGTATCATTGAATAGATACAGCTTCACACGGTGAGAAATTTGCTCATAGACCAATCGAGTGATTGGACCTACACATGACCAACATCTAGAGATCGATTCCAATCACAACTTTTTTGCAGCAATGTCTAAAACCTTTTCAACGCTATCTGAATGTTAAAGCAACGCAGCATTGGTGCTCTAAACGACTGGTCAGGGTAGAATGTCTGGTACTTCGCAGATTTTGTCAGTGGTTGATATATAAGCCATTTCCTAGTGGAAAACAAATACAGAGTGTGAAAACCAATAGTTTCTAGGATTGGTGAAAATGGTATGTGTCTCAGATCAGTCTCATATCATGTAGAAAATTCTTAGGCTCGGATCGCATACAAATCACAAAGAGTGGTTTAACAAGTGGTCGATATTGAACGTTTGAAGAAGAAGAAGTAAAATATAAAATTATATATTTAGTACACATTTAAATAAAATAAACTAAACAAAGCGACTATTGAGCAGAGAAATATTATCTAATATTCCATTGTTAGCCTCTATTTATAACCAGTCTCCCTCTACATCTAATTTTCTAATGGTTGTCTATCTACAGGCGTCAGAACTGAATGCCCCAGAGTACATGCAGCATTATCTCAATGGTATGAACGGTTGTGATGTAGTCCGGACATCTCCTCTCAGCAATGGGAAAAAGGCTCCTCCTGTCAGCATAGAGGCTATAGGGGGTACTATTATCGATGACCCTTCTTGTGACGAAATCGGGATAGCATGCGACGATGATTTTGAGGTAAGTTAAAACCAATAGTTTGACTAGTACTAGTTCTCTGTCTCCTTTGCTCCATACACACATTACACAATATATCCATTGGTTATTCCTGCTTGTCTACAATTGTTTGACTGAAAACGTGCATTCCAAATAATAATAAGTATATAATATATCTATCATCTGTCTATCTATCTATCTATCTATCATCTATCATCTATCTATCTATCTATCTATCTATCTATCTATCTATCTATCTATCTATCTATCTATCTATCTATCTATCTATCTATCTATCTATCTATCTATCTATCTATCTATCTATCTATCTATCTATCTATCTATCTATCTATCTATCTATCTATCTATCTATCTATCTATCTATCTATCTATCTATCTATCTATCTATCTATCTATCTATCTATCTATCTATCTATCTATCTATCTATCTATCTATCTATCTATCTATCTATCTATCTATCTATCTATCTATCTATCTATCTATCTATCTATCTATCTATCTATCTATCTATCTATCTATCTATCTATCTATCTATCTATCTATCTATCTATCTATCTATCTATCTATCTATCTATCTATATCTATCTATCTATCTATCTATCTATCTATCTATCTATCTATCTATCTATCTATCTATCTATCTATCTATCTATCTATCTATCTATCTATCTATCTATCTATCTATCTATCGCCCGTGTGTTGCCGGGACTCGCAAGGAGCAAAGAGTAGCGGCACTGCGACCTACAAGGCATGTCGTAAGAGGCGACTAAGGTGGGGTTTGACGTAGGGCTGGCTACCCTATCTAGTAGAAAATTTTAGCCACAAAATCCAACCAACCATGAACAAGTCACATAAAAATAAAATAATAACTGTGCCAACCAAGAGGAAAGGAAGCTCTTCTAGAAGAGGTATGAAGCGATGCACAGAAAGCCGCAAGGAGTCTACACCGCAGATTATCTTCCTTTCACCTAGGAAAAACTCCAGAATTGGCACCTGGAATGTTAGAAGTATGTATGAAATGGGAAAGAGAGCACATGTTGTAAATGAGATGAAATTTCACGGGATTGGCATCTTGGGATTATGTGAAACTAGGTGGAATGGTGCGGGCAAACAACGTCTAAACACATAGAGAAACAATGCTGTTCTCAGGCCATATGGAAGAAAATGCCCCATAGTGAAGGAGTGGCTTTAATGCTATCTAAAGAAGCGGAGAAGGCACTAATAAAATGGGAAGCAGTGAGTCCTAGGATAATCACAGCAACATTCAGAACCACCAAAAGAAAGTATTCTTGAATGTGACACAGTGTTATGCACCTACCAATGGTAAAGAGGAAAAAGTAAAGAGAATTTTACATAAAACTTCAAAGTACTATAGGTAATCAGAGAAATGGGAACATCAAAATTATGATGGGTGACCTCAATGCCAAAATATGTTCGGACAACATAGGCTACGAGGAGATCATGGGAAACACAGACTAGGGATAATGAACGAAAATGGAGAACTATTTACTAATTTCTGTGCAGCGAATCAATACGTCATAGGTGGAAGTGTCTTTCCACATAAAGAATACATAAAGCAACCTGGGTATCACCAGATCACAGAACAGAAAATCAAATTGACCACATATGCATAAACAAGAAATTCAGGTCATCTCTACAAGATGTAAGGGTTCTAAGGGGGCAGATGTAGATTCGGATCACCATTTGCTGATAAGTAAAATTAAACTGAAGCTTAAGAGATACATAACATCCCATGAACATAGACACTAATATAATGTAGGATACCTCAGAAGTCAAGAAACAAAGGAACAGTTCACAGTCTCTAATAAGTATGAGGTGTTGCGGCAATTAGAAGATGAGGTGAGTGCGGAAGAATGCTGGCAGCAAGCCAAAAATATTTGGAATGAAACATGCACAGAGGTATTAGGAAAGAAGGAGCGGAATTATAAGGCATGGATAACTCCAGAAACTCTCAAGGAAATAGAAGAAAGGAAAAGAGGAAAGCAGATTTAAATAAAAGCAAAACTAGAACTGCCAAAGCCATAGCCCAGGAAAAGTACACAGAAGCTAGTAAGAAAGTGAAGAAACAAATAAAGTTAGATAAAGACAATACGTAGAAGATCTAGCAAGAGAAGCAGAGGTAGCTGCAGGAAAAGGAAACCTTAGGGATCTTTACAACATCACTAGAAAACTAGCAGGAAAATAGTCCATCAAATGGGTTGATCAAAAATAGTAGTGGGGAAACTATTACTAATGTTAGAGACCAAATGGAAAGATGGATGGAATACTTCAAGGAACTTCTGAACAGACCAGCACCTACAAACCCCCAGATATCCAACCGGCAGAAATTGACTTGGACATCAACTGTGAGAAACCATCCAAGGAGGAGATTAGTAAAGCCATTAAACTTTTAAAAGATGGGAAGCGGCCGGTCCAGATGGTATTCCAGCGGAGGCGGTTAAAGCCAACATAAACACATCCACAGAAATACTGTATAAATTATTTAGCAGAATCTGGGAGACCGAAGAAATACCAGCAAACTGGAGAGGATACCTGGTGAAGCTACCAAAGAAAGGGGATCTTCAGAAGTGTGAAAACTATAGGGAATAATGCTGTTGTCAGTACCTGGGAAAATACTAAGCAGAGTCATCCTGGAGAGACTGAGAGATGCCATCGATATAAAGCTAAGAGATGAACAGGCAGGCTTCCGACCAAATAGATCCTGTGCTGACCAGATAGCCACATTACGTATAATAATAGAGCAAAGTATTGAATGGAAATTCCCACTTTATATCGGATTTGTGGATTATGAGAAGGCTTTTGTCAGTATTGATAGGGAAACCCTTTGGAAATTGATGAGGCATTACGGAATCCCACAGAAAATTATTAACCTAATAAAAGCAACATATACAGATATGAAATGTAGAGTTTTTCATGAAGGTAAACTAACAGACACTTTTGGAATAGAAACAGGAGTCAGGTGTCAGGGATGTTTTATATCACCTTTGTTGTTCTTACTGACAATAGACTGGATTATGAAGACCACAGTAACTAACACCAGAAATGGAATCGAATGGACTCTGACAGAGCAACTAGATGATCTGGACTTCGCTGATGATCTAGCCCTTCTGTCACATACACGAAATCAGATGCAGGATAAGCTAAACACATTATATCAAAGGTCCCAGCAGCTAGGGCTGAACATTCATAAGGGAAAGACAAAGATATTGAGAATTAACCAGCAAACGACAACTCGATCTCCCTGATGGAAATCCCACTTCAAGAGGTAGAATCATACACATATTTGGGCAGCAACGTAGACAAAGAGGGTGGAACAGATAAAGATGTTAAAATAAGAATACAGAAGGTAAGAGGAGCTTTCATTGCACTGGGAAACATTTGGAAGTCTAAAGAAATCAAATCTAGAACAAAATTCGGATATTTAACTCTAATGTTAAAGCCGTTCTACTGTATGGGTCAGAAACATGGAGAACAACTAAAACAATAGCGCATAAATTGCAAACATTCATCAACTGGTGTCTGCGCAGAATAGAGGAATAAGATGGTATGATAGGGTCACAAATGAGGAACTTATGGAGAGAACAAGACAGATTCCAGTGAACGAACAGGTTAAAAAAGACGCTGGCGCTGGATAGGACACACTTTGCGAAAACATGAGGGGAATATAACAAGAAGGATCCTTTCCTGGAACCCGCAGGGACAGCGAAAGAAAAGGAGGCCGAGAAATACATGGAGACGAGATTTGGAGGCGGAGATCAACAATATAAAGAAGAGCTGGAAGGAACTGCAGGAGATAGCTAGAGATAGGAAGACTTGGCATGAGTTGGTTGAGGGCCTATGCCCCAACCCGGGTAAAGGCAAAGAGAGATATATATCTATCTATCTATCATCTATCTATCTATCTATCAATCTATCTATCATCTATCTATCTATCTATCTATCTATCTATCTATCTATCTATCTATCTATCTATCTATCTATCTATCTATCTATCTATCTATCTATCTATCTATCTATCTATTCGCTAATCCTGTTTTGCCTTTCAGCGTCAGGTCGAAAGAAGATATCTGAAGCGAACATCCCTATGTGCCTTGTCTTTCATTCTCTTCTCCAGCCCTGATTTGCCTCACAGCTCCAGGATGAGAAGAGATTTATAGAACAGGCCTTGTGTGCGCTTCATAAACAATGTCAATCGTCGCCTCTGTTATCTCTGAGGTCCACCTTTTGCTTGCCGGTCTTTTTCTTTGTATCCACTGTATCGGAGTAATATTGGTCTTGGCAATGTGTAACGGCAAGTATATAATACTGGTCTATATATAAAGGTCAATATTATAAAGGCATTTAATAGTCTACACAGAATCTCCCTGTGAAATATTCTGAGATGCTATGGAATACCAGACAAAATAATAAACATTATCAAGAGCCTCTACGATGGTTCACAGTGTGCAGTCCACTGTGTTGCGCATGGTCCTGCACATTATTATCGTCTGTCGTTTCTAACACTCCGCGCGGAAAGCTTAACAGAATAAAATTTCAAATTTAAGAGAGGAAGGGTGTCGCCAGAATCTGTCGAAACTTAGGTATCTGTTGTACAGCCAACTGAATGGTCTTGTTAGAGATGCAGAAACAAACATATCCGCTCAGTGTCAAACTTTTCTGCCCAACTCACAGCAAAATAATAAAGAGTATAGTCCTGAATTCTAGGGACAATGCAAACTATATGTGTCTCAAAACGGTAAAGCATGTTCCTTATCCGAAATGGTCCCTTTACTACAAAACAGCGACACTGAGTGTTTTCATGTCTGTGACTCATATCATATACATGCTCAAGGAGTGACAAAGGGTGATTAATATAACCATGCTTTTATGAACGTAAGAGACACAATATTCATTGGGGAGACTGTTACGAGAGACGAACCCAAATATTATGTTTGGTGAAACTCGGATGTACCTGATATGCAGGCTGTTGGTATCTATTGGTTATTAGTTAATGAGCTGACGTCAAGCACTCTGGCATACCCATAGACGCTCAGTCTCCCCCAACAGATTTCGAAAGGTATACATACTGATTGTTCCTGTGGCTCGCTGGTTAAACACACTTCTCTCTCTCTCTCTCTCTCTCTCTCTCTCTGCCCCTAAAACAACCAGCTCTATTGTTCAACGTGTAATCCCAAACTCCTAATCGCTGATTGATTCAACGTCTATTCTAGTGTCTTCATCCAACAGTGAGAGCGCAACGTGCTTAAGCTCTATGCCCAAATACCACATATTCGTAGATTAGTTTAAAAAGTGATTTGATAGAGTGATCGCAAACTAACAAATATCACAATTATAAACATATCGACGGAATTCGCGTGCCAAATAGCAATACCATCACCAATCTTCGAAGTTCTAACAAATTTTGTCCTCACCATTATCATCAAGAACTACTAATAAAATATTGCAACATTTTTGCATTGGATATTACTCTTACGATCCTACAGCTTGCATTTAAAAACTGTCGTCGGTGAACTAATTAGTGTTATGATGTTTATATTTCTGTCTTGTATTTGCTGATTCAGTTCATTTAGCTACACAAACCCGTCAACTAAATTGACATATCGTTTAACATATTTCTCATCAAATTCTTGCAGATCAAATATTCCATCTGACACTGAACATAACTAAAATAATATATGATCGATCACTTTGGAGATCAAATACTCAATTTCCTATAGAAAGTCAGCAAAAAAATTGCTGTGGAATAGAAGTAAATGGTGGTATGTATTTATATCAAGACTTGAAAGTAAAATCGTGGCATATTCCTTACAGGACGTTACCATAAACCATAATAAACGAGTCGTTGATTTTCTAGGCACCACTTATACGTTCAGTAGTTTGCAATTGCTTTTTTCACCATTTGGAAAAATCCACCAAAACAAATTTAGTTCCAAACTGCCCGCCGCGGGGTTTAAACCAGGTACTCTTGTGTGTGATTGAGCTCACTATCGTTAAATCACAGCCGCCCACATATATCAATACATAACTACTTAAAAGTTGTATGCGTGAGAGTCATCCGTTGACAAAATTAGTCATTTACATTTTTGGTTTAAAAAAACCTTCCTTAGTGGGTTTGTTTTCAGCTTTTTTTTTTTTTTGGAGGTCAGTGTTTAAAGATGGATGAATAATGAATGTCTCTTCATCTGTGAGACCTGCTTTTTTAACACTAACTTTAAATCCAGATTTTGTCTCCAGCATAGCTGCCTCTCCGTCTCTACAGCCATCATAGATATTCTTCCAGAAAAGGTTTTCTGAAACACACATTCAAATAACTTTTTTTTAAAATAAAGGAACACTTTTTCATAGTTAGTTAGTTAGTTTATTCCTTTCGAGCCAAAGGCGGCACATAGGCAGAGGTTTTAGATCTCCATGTGATACGGTTCTTTGCTAGCAGTTGGAGATCTTGTATGGTTTTACATCCCAATAGTTTACTTTCTTGTTGGATGGTTCTTCGAAGAGTGGTCTTTGGTCTTCCACGTATTCTTTTCCCAATTGGTGACCACATAAGGACTTGTCGATTTAGTCTCTTTTCGTCTGATCTAAGCACATGACCTAAATATTTCCACCTTCGTTTCCTTATAATATTTGATACGGGTTGTTGGTGTGTTCTATCTCTCACTGTGTTGTTAGAAACGAAATCACTCCATTTTACTTTTAATAATTTTCGTAGACATTTATTCTCAAATCTGTCCAGTTTCTTATCAATTTTCTTTGTTGATTTCCAACTTTCACAATCGTAGGTCAGTACAGGAATCACACATGACCTAAATAATTTAACTTTTGTGCATATACTAAGGTCTTGAGATTGCCAGATATTCGTTAATTTAGTGAAGGCACTAGCTGCTATAGCAATACGAGAGTTTATTTCTTTCATCGTGTCTCCGTTTTCTGACACACTTCAATACTTTCTATAAGTAAAAGTTCAACTTTTTCATAACTCGAGATAAATTAGGAATACAGTATTATGTCCGTATTTCTTTTACATGATGGGTGATGTGGTCCTTATCATTTCCACCATGTCATCTTCCTTATGACTTTACCGCATCCTCATCAGGTACCGTATGATATTCTCTGCAGCATCCCCCACTAATCGTTGTATCTGACACTCAGTCGATGCTTCACAAGATCCAGAAGGGCAGGTTTCGGTATGAGTGGATGTCGTCTATAGAAGTTTCTAACCTCCAGAGGCTACGTGGATATACTGTCCTGGGCATGCGGGTGTTTACGGTAATGAGAGAGCGACAGGCTTGCATCAACATCATCGATTATTGGGAGTTGAAGATGGATAAGGGGGATATTCTTCGGTCTTTCGCGACTGTCTGTTGGATGAGGACACTAAAATCGATGTTGAATCGATCAAGCGATTTAGGCAGTTTGGAGTTGTACAATTCGATCTGGATGCCTGCGAGACAGAGTGAGAGGTGTGTTTAATCAGCGAGCCACGGAAACCTTCAGTATGCATACTCTTCGATATCTGTTGGGGAGACTGAGCATCTATGGGTCTGCCCGGAGTGCAATGACGTCAGTTTAGTAACCAATAACCACTAATCGTCATGAGTGCCATTAAGATATCATCATTTGAATCCCTCCACCATATTGCGGAGTTTTAACATGTCTGTAACTCGATCAATCCATCTTTTTCTTGGCCTGCCTCTTCCTCTTGATAATTCCATTTTCAGGTTGTACGCTCTTGCAACTGGTGTAGTCGGTTCATTCTCACCAAGTGGTCAAACCATTTAAGTCTCTGTTTTTTAATGAATCTAACAACAGGTGTTGTTACGACTGTTCTTTTAATTTCATAAGGATAAATAATTTGTATAATCACTCTGGATAGGGATGGCTACTTATACATGCAGTAGTACAAAGCAATGAGCGTAAAGATGACCTGGCTGATACAGCAGTGGTCGAGGATGGACAGTCAATGAATAGTGCAGACATCATCAATACCTTAATTAAAAGAAGAAGATTGTGTATATCACTTTGGAAACATTTATAAATCTACACCAAATTATACTACTTTACTATACATTGTATTATATTTCTTCACCTTGCTTTACATTACATTCCATCACGTTACATTCTGTTGAGTTAATTATATTACATAACATAACATTGTATTTTATTATATTTCAGGAGTACAGAAAAAGGAGAAAACTCAAGTATGGCGAGGACGATGAGAATGTGGATAAATGGTTGAAAAAAACGAGTAGAAAGAAGAAAATAAAAATATGCGCCATCGTCATTACAGTAATTTCTCTAGTCATCACTGGAATTGCACTTGCTATTCATTTTGGTGCTCCACATGTTGGCTCAGTGACAACTGGGCTACCGTCAGGCGGTGGAAATTATCCCGGGGTTTTATTGTAATCGACTTGTTAAGTTTACCTGTTAATCTGTGGCTAAATGATTACGCCCTTGCTTTGCGAGTTCAAGCTCGTGGGTTCGAATCCAAACCGCGCCGTTCTGTTCCCGAGTGCATTTTTTCCAGAAACCTCTAGGATTATTGCTGGAGCTACGAAGTTCGTGCTTTGTGCAATACTCTCGGCAGGTGGCATACCATTTCTGCGGAGAGGACTGAGCCATCTGGGTAAAACCCGGTGCAATGAAGTCAATCCTTCGGCTTTAAAGCCCCTTTAAACCTGTTAATAGTGTATGTATGTTATATGTATATAAAATATTACATGCAAAATCGAAGTATTTATCAATTACTTGTATATAGAGATAGCAGGAAATTTATTATATATATTTATACTTTTAATGCTTTAGTATGTATATGAATGCTGGAGAAAACAGACAGGATATGAATGTTGTAGAAAACAGACAGGATATGAATGTTGTAGAAAACAGACAGGATATGAATGCTGGAGAAAACAGACAGGATATGAATGTTGTAGAAAACAGACAGGATATGAATGTTGTAGAAAACAGACAGGATATGAATGTTGTAGAAAACAGACAGGATATGAATGTTGTAGAAAACAGACAGGATATGAATGTTGTAGAAAACAGACAGGATATGAATGTTGTAGAAAACAGACAGGATATGAATGTTGTAGAAAACAGACAGGATATGAATGTTGCAGAAAACAGACAGGATATGAATGTTGTAGAAAACAGACAGGATATGAATGTTGTAGAAAACAGACAGGATATGAATGTTGTAGAAAACAGACAGGATATGAATGTTGTAGAAAACAGACAGGATATGAATGTTGTAGAAAACAGACAGGATATGAATGTTGTAGAAAACAGACAGGATATGAATGTTGTAGAAAACAGACAGGATATGAATGTTGTAGAAAACAGACAGGATATGAATGTTGTAGAAAACAGACAGGATTTGAATGTTGTAGAAAACAGACAGGATATGAATGTTGTAGAAAACAGACAGGATATGAATGTTGTAGAAAACAGACAGGATATGAATGTTGTAGAAAACAGACAGGATATGAATGTTGTAGAAAACAGACAGGATATGAATGTTGTAGAAAACAGACAGGATATGAATGTTGTAGAAAACAGACAGGATATGAATGTTGTAGAAAACAGACAGGATATGAATGTTGTAGAAAACAGACAGGATATGAATGTTGTAGAAAACAGACAGGATATGAATGTTGTAGAAAACAGATAGAATATGAATGTTGTAGAAAACAGACAGGATATGAATGTTGTAGAAAACAGACAGGATATGAATGATGGAGAAAACAGTCAGAAATGTCTCTAAACTGTCTGTATTCTATACAACGTACATAGTACACATTCTCAGAATATTTTAGTTGGATAAAATCCGTCAACAAGAACTCTTCAAGGGGTGTAACAGGAGGAAATGCGCACAGTGATAAAAAACAGACTCATTGATTGATTGATTGATTGACCAATTGCGCTTCAGTAACTAACTATGTATGCTCGGATCTCTTTCTTAGACAGGAAGATATCATTAGTAGTGCACGATCTCCGTAGCATCGGCGCGGGTCTCCGATGTAATTTAGAAGATAGTGAAAATATTTTGTAGTGAATTAAAAATGTTTAATTTTTTTTCTACTCACTTTTGTCTGGGCAGCGGCATTCCAGCCTGATTTTCTTGATTTATGATATGCCAAGGGTTTCTTACGTGCTCAACTTGAACACGTAACAACTCAACCCTATGCTTATCGTCCGTCTCCGATATGACTAGGAACTCGATCTCACCTACACTGAGATCAGGAGTCTTAGAAAATATCACGATTACTCTACGAGGAGCGAACCGAGAACCTTTGGAACGAGATGCGAGCACCTTAGCTCTACGCCACAGAGACTCTCGCAGAAATTGTTTTAATTGTTGTATGTTCTTTTATTTCTTATTTTCATTTCTTGGTCAGCAGTTTCGTTTCTTTGAGTGTTGTTTATGTATCTATATAACAACCAGTGTTTATGGTATAGATATGTCATTTCAGAATATACAGTGAGGTTTTCGATGGTCGTTTGATTAATTTCCTATATTATTTTCCTCTGCCCTGGCTTCGACTGTACTTTTGACAAGATTGGGAAATGATTTGTTGACGGACTGACACCTGTGATACGACTGATCTCATATATAATGTGACATGATGTATTTATTTACTGTGATAACTTTATTTTATTTAACTTTCGCATTTTCCCACTATTTTTGTCATATATATATAATATATATATATATATATATATATATATATATATATATATATATATATATATATATATATATATATATATATATATATACAGTGCGCTCGTCATTAAGGAGCCAGTTGGGCCAGGCCCCAACAAAAATAATGTGTAAAGTGTATTTATTATTTAATAAATTGAAATATAACCTAATACAATACCATAATTTTCCCGAACATTTGTGCCTGGCCCCACTAAAACAAGGATCACGATCCGCCACTGTATATATATATATATATATATATATATATATATATATATATATATATATATATATATATATATATATAGAAAGAGAGAGAGAGACATGAAGGCATGGCGAGCAGCAATGAGAATGGCTCAAAAGAAAAGCCCTCGTATATGAAGGTAAAAGGGAGTGCAAAGACCGTCCTTAGCATCTGCTCTAGTCATCAGTTTCATCTGTAACAACTCCAGAGTAGGCCATTACAGCCACAACAGACGATGTGATTCAGCACAGAACAAACTACTTAACGCAAAATCATTTGTCTCTTGGGACATATATGCCTATGATAATATGTGTATAATCGCGAGCCTGTATGTATGCGCGTTGTTGTAAAAAACGTTAAAAACAGTATTCGTTGTAAAACTATTTTAATAAAACTCAACATTGACCTTTTCCCGGTTTAATCACCTCAAGTGTCCTCAAAATGAAACTGTATAAGATTTGTATATGTTGTGACTTCAAATATACTTTTTTTTAAAAATATCAATGTATTTGCTACACCTTTAATAGCTCATTTGCTTTAGGCGTCATAGCGCGTTTGTTCATGCTGATGTTATAACTTTACTACCCAGATTCTCATGGAATTTACATGTGGATATTTTTCCGATCGTAAAGGCTCTCCTCAGGTCGACTCAGTTTCAAATGAAAAACAGAGAAAAACTGGAAAGTAAAGGAACCGGCGTGATGTTGATCACATCATCAACTTGTGTATCATAGATCAAATAAAAATACGAGCCTAACACCGTATATATACCTCATGGTATAAAAATACGAGCCTAACAATCGCTATATATACATCATGGTATAAAATGTTGATCACATCATCAACTTGTGTATCTTAGATCAAATAAAAATACGAGCCTAACACCGTATATATACCTCATGGTATAAAAACGGGACTCTTTCCTTTAAAAACAAAACAATGTACATTCCATTATATTCTCACAGAAAAAATCTAGAATAAATTGATGTATACATAATAGAAAAAAACCGATACAAACTTCGGTAACAACAAATTACTTAACTCAGTTTGGATTGCAGAGTCACTAACTTGCTGTGATTTTCTGTAATAACTTTGTTCGCAAGTTGAATCTTAAAATTTTGTTGGACTTTGTATAATCACCTTTTCTAAAGCTTTGAGGAAAAGATTTATTTGTTTTGCTGAACATATTTTTAAAATTGATACTATTTGTTCAGAAATGGTACAACTACTTTTTCCTCTTACACTGCGTAAGCTCAATGACCTAGTATAGTGATTAACTGAACACGATAGAAAATATATACATTTTAAAACCAATTTAAAGAATTCATAAACTCGGTAAAGAGAGCACGTAAAAAGTAGAAATGATCGCGTTGATCGACACATTTCTGATGGAATATCTCTTTAAATTTCATGATTTTAGAATTAAGCATTCTCAAGTAGGTTTTTTTCCCATGACACAAAAAAATCGATCATTTTATAATTAAGATCTAACATCTTCTTCAAATGTGTCTTACTTGAGATATATTATATTTATATACCTTCGATTTATAGACTTGCTTGAAAACAGTTGTGTGAATCTTCAGCTGTTTGAATCTTCAGCTGTGTGAATCTTCAGCCGTGTGAATCTTCAGCTGTGTGAATCTTTAGCTGTGTGAATCTGCAGAAGTGTACTGTAGCAGCATTTTCTCTTCTCTCGAGAGAGAGAGAGAAGAGAGAGAGAGAGAGAGACAGAAAGAGAGAAAAGAAATAATTTACATGAACATCAACAGAGTGCTCTTAACAATTTATATTTACATGAAACCGACACACGCTAGTCACTGCCACCACATGTTATCTCTTGCCAGGGTGTGGGAGAAATGGAAAAATAATGCCATATCTGACCCCAACTTTAACCAAAAACCACCCGGTGATGGGTTACAATGGGCTACCATTAAGTGCCTTGTACAAAAAATATGTCAAATTATGACCAAAACGAAAGCAGTGATTGCTTTTTCTTTGCTCCTACTTGGAGCAAACATTTTCCAGTTTAGAACTAAATATTTCATTTGTTTATGATTCATTAAAGTAACTGTATTTAATACTGCACACTGGCATATATACCCAGATGTTAAGTTTGTTTTGACCTTCATTAAGTTAACTTATTAATATGCATGGCAATAAGTGTGTAAGTTTGTTTTGACCTAATTAAAGTTAACTTATTTAATACTGCAGCACTTGCTGCTATAACTACATACCCCAGATGTGTGAAGTTTTGTTTTTGACCTTAATTAAAGTTAACTTATTTAATACTGCAGCACTTGCTGCTATAACTACATACCCAGATGTGCAAGTTTTGTTTTTGACCTTCATTAAAGTTAACTTATTTAATACTGCAGCACTTGCTGCTATAACTACATACCCCAGATGTGTGAAGTTTTGTTTTTGACCTTCATTAAAGTTAACTTATTTGATACTGCAGCACTTGCTGCTATAACTACATACCCCAGATGTGTGAAGTTTTGTTTTGACCTCATTAAGTTAACTATTTGATACTGCAGCATTGCTGCTATAACTCATACCCAGATGTGAAGTTTGTTTTGACCTTATTAAGATTAACTTATTTGATACTGCAGCACTTGCTGCTATAACTATGTATTCATATGTTGTATATATATTAATTATATTATCTTGTTTATATGCTTATATCCTATTAATATATATTTCATCAAAGAATCACAATGCAGAAGGGAGACAAATGATTCAAGGAAGAAAAGACACCCTAGAGAAACCCCGAAACGAACTTTATCAAGAGATGCATGAAATATCGAACTGAATTTTACGATCATTAAATAGACCATGAAGAAGTATTAGAAGCTTCGGAATTTTTTTTTAAATTGTGTAACACATGCTGGTTTTGTTCTTACAAATACTTGTCTGTATGGCCAGGTAATGTGTGCTGTATGGCCAGGTAATGTGTGCTGTATGGCCAGGTAATGTGTGATGTATGACCAGGTAATGTGTGCTGTATGGCCAGGTAATGTGTGCTGTAAGAAATAAAGGTTTGTAGCTCGAATACTGCTTGGTAATTAATTTTTTCCGATAGTCCCTAATACTTGTTCACACTAAATGAACCGAAACATTGGCTCCGATGCTTCATCTGGGGTTCTTTTTTTTTCTGATCCAGAAGCACTTGAGCTTTTCAGCTCTTCGGCTCGGTGCCATGGACATCGTAACCCTTCGGTTCGGTGCCACGAACACCGTAAATCTGGGGAATCTGTGACTTTTTCTGCCATCCCGCGGAATTGAACCCGCACACACAGAGGGATAGTCACCCGTAGTCCAACGCGCTACGAACACGCTAGGCAGACGGGCATCTGGGGTTCTTAAAACTCCTCTTTCGCCTACGGACGAGTCACAACAAAATGAGTCACCTCCTGTACACTAAATTCAAGATAAGCACCAACGACCTGTGCCCCTCTGAGGCTTGGCGAGTAGGACAACAGAGCATATCCTACAGAACTGCCCCCAGTATGCAGACATGAGAATAAAAAGGTGGCCCACTTACACCAGCGTCCAAAACAAACTGTATGGCGTGGCTGAAAATCCGAGGCAGACGGTTAACTTTATTAGAGAATCCTTAATTCCAATCTACTGAGAACGCAGAAGAAGAAGAATTCTCTTCTTACGACTAAATTCTATAGACGAAATTGAGCGAGTTGCCCAGAATAGAGTGGTGTGAAGAAATTACTTGCAGACTTATATAATCTATAACGATACGAGATGAATATAACAATAATAAAAATAATAATTTATGTTTATTGTTTTGGGGAACTTTATTATGTTTATATTTTGTAAAAATCATTAATTTATTTTCATGTAACAATTAACCAATTTAAAATATGATGTTCCTGTCGTTGTGTACAGAGATGGCTGACGTAGACGATCACGAATATTCATAACATGTCTTGAGCACTATCACTAGCGATGAGGTAATTGTTCCGTGTGATAAAGTTAGGACGCCGATCAACGTTTTTACTTCTGTCGTGTTTTTTTTGTATTGAGCCCATTGATTTGTCAGTTGACATAGTATTTTCCAATCTTCGCCTTCTAGTGATATGTCCGAGAACATATAATCTCTGATGTTGGTTCTGAGCTCATTCTATATATTTATCTCTTACATAAATAGCTAACTTCATGCGGCATAGACAAAAACACAGGAGCGGCTGGCCAAAGACAGGCAAGCATGGCGAGCGACAGTGAGGGCGGCTCAAAAGAAAGAAGAAAAACAACATCACATGTGGAGACAAAAGAGAGCACAGAGAGCAGAGAGAACATCCCATGTATCGGCTCTAGTCTCCAGTTTTACCTGCAGCAACTGTGGCAAGGATTGCCACTCCAGAATAGGCCATTACAGCCACATAAAACGTTGTGATTCAGCACAGAACATACTACGTGACGCAACACCTAATGTCTCCTGAGACAAAGAGGCCAATGATGAATGATGAAATAGGTATTTTTACCAGTCCATCGGATTGATTCTCAATGTTTTTCTGTACAATCAAAACTATGTGATCAACTTGTTTTATTAACGTTCCATTTTCTTCCAATATCTTGTTATTTGTGCTTCTTTCATTCCTTTTGTTTGCTTGAAATATTGTCTGTATATTCAACTTTGTCTTTTGTATAACATTCACTGTCTTTTGTAGCTCACACAGAAATCCATATAGTTTTCTGTTCAGTGTTGTTTCATTAAGTCAGTGAGTGTGCCTCAGTGTTATCCATGCTAAGGTTTGAATTCTTTTTTCTAGTGCCACAATATTAACGAGCTCCTGGGGGCCTTTCTAATTGTACACTACAAAGACAATAATCAACAGATTTAAGTCATAATCTTCTACGTCTTCGTCGTTTTTCTGTAAGATCTCAGTACCAATATCTTTCAATAAATTGTATCATTCTCTTAATGTCATTTGTGAAGCCTCTTATCCTCCCTTCCTTCCTTTCGTTCGCTTGAACTATTGTCTATCTATTCAACGTTCTCTCTTGTATGCCATTGGTGAATTATTTGATGAGGCTGTGGTCCCTTACGCCAAGTTATTCCAACACATCGCTCTGTGTTACTTTGACGAGACAAACTTTGTTGTGAAGGCTAGATCTCGGGTTATAGTGGAGTGCCTGCCATCTACTGTAGTGTTTGACAAAGCAATGAATAGGAATTTTAGTAAATCATGTGGTAGATATAAATTGTTGTAGATTTGATTTAGATGTTTTATTGTCCCTTCCATTCCCGCTCGTGTGTTTCCTAAGCTCACAGGGGGGGCAAAGAATAGTAGCACTGCGACCTACAATGTATATCGTAAGAGGCGACTGAGATAGGAGCCTAGGAAAGCTACCCTAGTAAATTAAAAAGCGTGGCAGAAATCAGATGTGCTGGCTTACTTGTAGATGCACAACTGGCACACCGTACAATCGCTCTAAGGATCAGATCACATACAAATCACACAGAGGGGTTAACAAGTGATCAATATGGAGCGTTTGAAGAAGAAGAACTTCTACTCCTTGAGTCCCAAAATGCTTGGTTTCTTCTAGTGTTATATTATCTGTGTCGATTTCTCTTGTTTAAATATTATCATTGTTTCCTAAGCTAGTGTCTAACAAAGGCTTCTGTTTAATACTGTTTTTGGGGACCTGAAAATTGTTTGTAATCTAAGCAAACATGAGTGATGAAAGTTGAATAGTATGCAAGCATCGTTCTTGATCACTCTTCGCCATTCTTATATGTATAGTAGAATTGGTAAAGACAATGCTTCCATTCAATCTTAGCTTGGTTTTTCCTGTTGTATGTACAATGTCTCTAAACTTACTTAATTCTTGTAAAGGCAGCTCTGACCTTACCCAATCCTTTCATATCTTTCTCTGTTTCTCCTGGGGTGTTATTACGCTGCCACGGTTTGTGAATTACCCTACATATTCCATTGATTGGTCTCCTAGAAACACAGACAGATGATTTGGATCATTATTAATAATTTTAGTTTTTAATTCCCATTTCATTCCTTGCTGCTTTTCCAAAGTTATTTTGTCTCAAATCTGTTCATATTTATGTGACAGAAGTGCAATGTCGTATGCATAGTCCAGCATATTTATGTGACAGAAGTGCAATGTCGTATGCATAGTCCAGCATATTTATGTGAACAGAAGTGCAATGTCGTATGCATAGTCCAGGTCGTTTAATCTAATGACTTTTTTCCTGTTTTAAGATGTCCTTCGATGTCCAATCGATTGTCTGATTAAACAATAGAGACATTATCACACATTCCAGCAATACACGGGATTTCACCTGTAATGTTTGACTTGAGGTATTTATGCTACATACGTCCTTATAAAACAACGCTATAGTGTTGACTATCTACAATGGTGGTATGTCATATCTAAGCATCCTTCAGAGATTGTCTCTGTGATCCATATCAAAAACCTTCTACAAAGATACAAGCAATATGGACAAAGACAAGTATATGGCTGTTATGTGTTGATGTCTCTGTCTATACCGTCCGCTTATTCAGTTTGAACGCAGCTTGTGGAGCGTCTATCCGAATGGATTAGAGCGCGGTTCCCATGAGAGAGACCTGCGTTCAATCCACGGTAAGACCAAGGATTGTTTTTTTGTCGGGAACATAACGAAAACTCCTAAGCTAAACAGTTTCGCGGCGACTGCACTAACTATGCGGCCATTTAATTCCACATGCACATGCCCCCCACTTCCTTGTTCTACATTACCTAAAAGCAATATTACAGGTAGTAATGGCAGTTTTAACCACAGCTTCAACCTGGCTTTCCCCAGATCTGATCTGATTCGGTCAAACCACCTCAAATCTATACGTTTCAGTAATCGTCTACAAAATTAACGTATTTTTTCCTCTAACATTGTTCTACAATTATTACGAAAGGTAAAATTACACGTTAAATTGTTCCTCCTTCTTCTCTCAAACCCTCATGTTCCACACATAGATTTTTCTCGACGGTTTCCAATAATCGCAAAATAATAGTTTTACAGAATATCTTTCCTGAAATTGAAAGCAGAATGATTCCACTCCAATTGTTGCAACATGTTTGTTAACCTTTCTTAGAAATTTTAATTGTTATTTCTGATCAATCGGACTATTATCTTACTTGTTGCTGGCTATTCAAACGGCTAACAAACTGCAATGAAATGTGTTACCGAGACGCATCAAAATAAGTTGATGATCTAAACTAGTATACGTTTATTTTTAGACACCAATACTGTTCGCCATTTTTTCCTCCATTTGTAAAAGACCTGAGAAATGAAGACATCAGGAAAAAGTGGGTACAACATCAGTACTAAACTTCATCAAGAAACAACAAATTAAATGGTTCGGCCACACAAGCAGATTACCAACAGACAGTGCCCCTCAAAGAGCAATGCTGCTCCGATACAATGGGTACAAAGCAAAAGACAGGCCACACAAAAGATGGACCTCAGAGATAACAGAGGCGACGAAAGACACTATCTACGAAGCGCACACACAAAGGCACGTTTTAGAAATCTCTTCTTGGTCTGACGCTGTGAGGTAAAACAGGATTGAAGAAAAGAAAATAAGAAAAGTATCATAATTAGTTTTATTTGTTTAGTTCCTTTGCTTTTATTGCATTGATTATTTACTTATCCCCAATTATCAAACCAGGATAAATTGTAAGGAAAACAGTTGAGTAAACTAAGCAAATTGCCAGCTAAGAATACCTTCAGTTACTAGATATCTCGTCTTCTTCAAGTGTTGTATATCATGGTATAATCGATCATACAGCTGTCCTATATGACGTACGTATTCTCCGTTATTGACTTTATTATATCCCATGATATTAAGAATTATTCCGCATTATCACACTTTGTCGTTTAAAGGGTTTTTAAGCCGAAAGATTGACTTCATTGCACCGGGTTTTACCCCATATAGCTCGGTCCCTCACCGCAGAAATGGTACGCCACCTGCCGAGAGTATTGCACAAAGCACGAATTCCAGCAACAATCCTAGAGGTCTCTGGAAAAAAACTGTACTCCGGATTCGAACCCACGACCTTCGATTAACAAGGCAAAGGGCTTAACCACTTAGCCACAGAGACCCACTGCTCTTTGTCGTTATTTTTGTCGTCAATTTGATCTTGTGGTATTAAATATTCTAACTTGTTTCTTCTCATAATTGTCCCCTACGTGAACTCACTGTTTTAGGTAAGTTTTCATAATACAGTTTCAGTAGTGTAGTAAATACTCGTTATTCTTTTTTAATCAAGGGTTATTGGTTATTAATCTGACCTGACAGCACACTGGACAGACCCATAAGTCCTCAGTATTCTTCATCAGAAGCCTAATGTGTACGTGCTGATGATTCCTGTGAATCGCTGGTTAAAGACACATGGGGTATCTATTACTTAACAAGCAGCGTTTGATTTCAAACAATCGCTATAGGCTACAATACAATGTTCGTCTGCCCAGCGTGTTCGTAGCGCGTTGGACGACGGGTGACAAGCCGTTGGATGACGGGAGTGTGGTTCAATTCCGCGTGCTGGCAGAAAAGCCACATGTGCTCCAGATTTACGGTGTTCGTGGCACCGAACCGAAGAGTTACGATGTCCATGGCACCGAGCCGAAGAGCTAAAATCTCAAGTGCTTCTGGATCGAAAAAAATCAAAAAATCTTATACGACAGACGACTCCACCTGACTTATTCCCCTTCCGTTTCACCCATAAAGCATTCATCTTCAACACTATAAATACTTTACCTGCAAAACAGATTCAATATTAACATAACCTCAATGGGTTCATATTATTCTCAATTCAAACTTAATCTTTATGACATGCAATTGTAATGAGGGAGGTCTCTGAGACTAAGTGATTAAGCCTATTCTTTACGTTCCGAATGTTGTGGGTATGAATACGGACCGCGCTGTTATGTTCACGAGTGCATTTTTTTCCAGAGTTCCCTGGTATTGTTGAAGGAGCTAAGGAGTTTGAGCTTTGTACATTGCTCTAAACAGGTGGCGTGTCGTTTTTCTAGAGAGGGACAGAGTTATATGGGATACAACTCAGTGCACTGAAGTCACTCCTTCAGTTTTAGACCCTTGTAAAAAAATTGATTATTTACTGTATGTCTGTGCGTCACATCCTACTAGTACCAGGGCCGTGCTATCATACAGAGAGACGGCCGCATCAGGCGGCAAAGTAATGGGAGCGGCATAAACAGCAAATCCAAAATTACAATAGAAGGTTATTTTAAGGAAAAACCTTAGAGGGGCGGCATTTCGAAGACGTGCATTATACTGTGAAAATATACCGCACGGTCCTGACTGGTACCATGTTACGCAGAAGAACATTTTCTTTCATGTTAAAACTGAAGTCTTGATTAACTCTTTCATTGACTTATCAACTTCCTTATCTTTTCTTCCTTTCACACTTTTTATTTGTTGCTAATGATCTCAAAGGACTCCAGCAGATTTATAGGTGCTCAATGTATCCCAGTAAATCTCGAAAGGCTATTCAACGATTTGTGTATTCCCTCATCTCAACCTTGACCATTGTTCCAATTCAGATGTTCTTTGTCAATGTTATGTTTATCGGTGTAAGAAAGACTGTATTAGTGGCGGCTCGTGACCATTTTTGTTGGTGGGGCCAGACACATATTTTTGGAAAAATCATGGATTTGGGTTGTTATTTTTTTTAATTCATAAAAGAATAAATACACGTTACACATTATTTTTGGGGGGCCCGGCCCCACTGGCCCTTAATGACGAGAGGCCTCTGGACTGTAGTAAACCTATGTACCTGATATCTTACTGGAATCTCCACAAGGAGTTAATTCTTATTGTTTATGTTTCGCCAATATGTTTCCAGGGCCCGCGGTGAGAGCAAAGAATAGTAACACTGTGACCTACAAGGCATGCTGTAAGAGGCGACTGTGGAAGGATCCTGGTAAACTACCCAAGTAAATAAAAGGCGTAGTAGAAATCGGATGTGCTGGCCTACTTGTTGGCGCATAACGGGAACAACTTACAATTGCTCTTAGGCTCAGATCACATACAAATCACAAAGAGTGATTTAGCAAGTGGTCGATATGGAGCATTCGAAAAAGAAGGTTTATGTTTGTTGGTCTGTACGCTCTGATATAGCATCACAGACTCGTTCTTGGGTTGTTGTTTTTTTTTGTTTTCGAACCCCATGAATTATTGGTTGATTTCACCCTTTTCCCTATACTGAATGGGGGAGAGTACCTGGCTTTCTTGAAGACACAAACACCTCCAACAACTCTAGGTGTGTAGTGCTATGCTTGACGTTGTGGAGATTCCTACACAGGTAGAGTCTATGTTCATGGGTTGAAAAGAACATGCCTCGTCACAAAGAGACTTTAATGCACTGCTAGCATGCTTAACAAACACACAAACAAGCAGCTATGTTTCAATGGAGAAATACGAAAACATGAAGTAAGGTAGTTGAACAAAGAAAGAAAACAATATTATGTTATGTGTTTCCTTTTGATGAGTGATATTCTCAATTTCACTCCGTCCAGAACTATATATTTAAGAGTGCAAATAGCAGTATTTTGTAAATATAGAATAAATTGTTGTTCTGTCTGTGCTCTTGTGTATTTTTTATGTACGAAAAGAGAGCGTGTTTTTTGGCTCTCTAAAGTATGTAACTCTAGATTTACTAATTTTGTATAAGTTTAATAAGGTATTTGTATAAGTTTGATTTATATTAACGATCACATTTTAATGTTACACCAAAAACTTGAACAGAGCAACGAAAGAAATAGAACAGTTTAGTTTCTCACAACAGATATCGAAGAGTATGCATACTGATGATTCCTGTGGCTCGCTGGTTAAACATACTCCTCGCTCGGCCATTCGTGCATCCAGTTCTACCTGTACAACGGGTAACTCCAAACTGCTTAAATTGGTGGATAGTATATGTCAGGCTTAAAAACCAAGAGATGAAAAGGACTCTATTTGAAAATCAAGCCCAAAATGTACTAAAGTAGCATTTTCTGAATATTGTTATATAATAGTGAATACTGGAAAATTGCGGCAGTCATTACACATACATTAAATACTTTCCTAAACAAATGACTTTGCAAAATTCTGCAAATATTTATGTAAGAAAGAATTGCAAATGAGGAGCATCGAAAAACAACTGCTTACTCGTCACTGACGCTTAAAAACGATTACAGAAAGAATATGGAAATGGCTTGGGCATCCATGTAGGATGCCACCATGATCTTCAACATAGACGTGACATATCTTTGACGGATAGTAGACGGAAAGAGTAGGAGTAGACAAACGGAAATCTGGAGAAGAACTGTTGAAATTGAAATCAAAATGTATGGACTGATAAGGGGTACAATACGTAGAAAGACTGTAGACCGTCACCAATGGAGATCACTTATGTGTTAAATATCACATGAAGAAAATATAGATAGATTAATTTGTACGATTTTCGTAACTCAATTTCACATTTACTACACCAAGATTATTACTGTTTAATTTCAAAGTTTGCACACTATGGTCATTTCTATTGTTTGTTTTTTAAGAAGAAAAGACACAATCATACTTTTAATGTGACGGCTCAAATCAGAATCGTAATATATGCACCAGTACTAGTGTCGTCTGTTGCATATAACAAGTACAAAATAACTGATCATGTCATGTGTCTCCATAGTTACGTGAATGTACTTGTTATTTATCTATTTTTGTAAACAATTATACGAAAATTCGAAAAAACGACATATTACTAACGCATTTTGTGTTTCTCTTATAATTATTGTTTGGGATGGATGAATATGTGATACATGAATACGTGTCTGTTGTAGCATCTGTTTCTGTTCCGCCCGTGTATTGCGGAGGCTCGCAGGGGAGCAAAGAATAGAATAGTTGCACTGCGACCTACAAAGCATGTCGTAAGAGGTGACTGAGGTAGGGGCCTAGGAAGCTACCCTAGTAAATAAAAAGCATCGCAGAAATCGGATGTGCTTGTAGGCGCATAACTGACACCTCAATCGTGCGTACATTCCAATCGCTATTAGGCTCAGATAGATAGTAAAATCACTAAAGAAGCCCAGGACTGAAAAAGTGTAGCATAAACTAAGTAGTTTTAAGCCAAGAAGAATAGTAAGCTGTTTCTGTGATTGGACTAATTATATAAGTCCCAGCGACTGAAAGAAATAGTGAGGAAGACTACAGTAAATTTATAAGCAGAGTCTCAGTCCGACTGAAAGAAATAGTGAGGAAGACTACAGTAAATGTATATAAGTCCAAGCGACTGAAAGAAATAGTGAGGAAGACTACAGTAAATTTATACACGTCCCAGCGACTGAAAGAAACAGTGAGGAAGATTACAGTAAATTTATTTCAACAAACAGATGAAATTAAGCCAATAAACCCTAATACGAAGTAAGATAATTTTACAAAGTACATCAACAGACTAAATCGAAGTTACGAACAAATCCCTTTATCAAGCATAGGATGTAAGACACATTAGGGGTTTATGGCACTAAACGACATCACTTCTGATCCCGTCCCATTTAACGTTCACTATTTTTCACAATCTATTTTCAAGTTTATTCAACTTGCTTTCTATATCTTTAGTCATTTTCCAACTCTCACTGGCATACGTTAGGATTGATACAACATCGAAAACATATTACTTGTAGTTCCATATTTTATTTCGACTTTTAATATTTGTTGTTATTTTGACATGGCTTTACAAAAAACTAAACAACTAAAAACAGTATCGAATGGAACTGATAAGAAAACAAAGATCAGAATACTAAGAGCATGCATATTCCCAGTGGCAAAATATGGGTGTGAAGCATGAACATTTAACAAAGCAGTGGGAAAACCTATATGTGCTTTTGAATATAAGTGTTACAGAAGAGTCCTTCGTATATCTTGAACAGAGAAGAGAACAAATAGATCTATCCATAAAGAACTCAAAATCAAAGAAAACTGGCTGATGCTTCAGATAAGATCGAGAAGATTCAAATATTTTGAACATATAAAGAGACACGAAGGGCTGGAGAAGACCATCATGCAAGGAGGCATCCTGGCAAAGAGGAGAAGAGGAAAACCACGGAGACGAAGTTGGTTTCAGGAAAGTTTGAGCATGACCGCTGCAGAGGCGGGACATCTGACCTATGGGAGAGAGAAATTCTGAAGAACAGTTAGGGTGGCAAAGTTCTCCTCAGGACAAGCTATTTGATGATGATGTTACTTTGACAATTCGTAACATAAGTATTGTCTTTAATACTGGGGAGTTTATTTAAAGCAGAAACAAATTATTCTAACAAACCGAGTTAGGGAACACCTCTGGATACCATAATTACTTTATGATACAAGAAAATAGCTATTAGTAATCCTAAGCGATAAAGAGGATCAATGTGTAAAATGTAATGTGATTGATGATGATGCTCGTCCATCACAGGTGATGATGACCACACAAATTTTCATCCAAGGGGAAAGTAGTTGAGTTATGTTTGTCTGTGTGTGCGTAGATGACTAGTGAGACCGATACGGGCTTGAAATGTTCTTGTACAGTGTGGGCAAGGTATACTTGCACTTGTGGGAAGTTTTACTGTCTTTCTAATTTGACGTTTTGTTCCATCCGTTTTGTGATTATGCGTGCTTAGATACAGTGAATAATATATCGTCTTTAGTTACTGAATCAACTGATTGAGTACTTCAGTAAGTTTAGAATAACTTATGGTGAAGTAATTTTCTGCAAGATAGATGCTTCTGAAAGGAAGCACTGAGACCAATGTACATGATAAAAAGTAAACAGACAAGGTGGGGTTCTGGGTGAAAATATTCCCAAACTGAATTGAACACTATAATTTCCAGCGTCCATAACCGTGAAATGACTTTTTTAAACTCGACCAGTTAAATCTCAAATTAAATTAAAGTACTCGCTTTGTGTCTTTGGCTGCTATGGATCGGAAATTCATTCGTTCTACAGTGCTAGCAATCCACACATATTTAGCCATTGTGTTATATATGTAAGCATAAACATCCAAAATAAATATGCAACACATTCGTAGTGATTCAGAAAGTGATGCATTGGAGATCGAATTGAAACTATTGAAATTAGGATTTGAAAAAATTATCCTAGTATTTTGTATCACCTCCCAAATGGTAAATGTTACGCAAACGACTCAACTAATGATGATTCAGTACGTATGAATTCCTTTGTGTGTTGGGACAGCTTATGTTGGAATACATAATTTCATGATTTAACTGTAATTTTTCTAGAAGTGAGTGTCTATTTGAACCCAAGTTCAACAAACATTTTACATCAAACGAGCTTGTAAACTTGAAATGAATCATTTGCTATTGTCACAACTAGAACTTTCTAATTGATTCAAATTGAGTTACTTCCTAAACAATTTATTGATGATGATGATGATGAAAATGAATAGTTCCCATTGTGTATGTTGTTTATCATTCCAAAAATACATGTAAATACATGTTTTATTAGGTATCTCGCCCAGTGTGTTACCAGGCTAATTTGAAGTGTAAAGATTAGAACCACTGTTACTTCCACATGTCGTAAGAGGCGACTAAGGAGGTTGGGTTTGAAATCAGATGCATGTCTAAACATGTGAAGTCTATGCTTAGCCTACCAACAATGTGACTATCACAGTTCTTGGAAAGATCAAACATATCAAAGAGTCATTAAAATTGCAAAAGAACGCAAGAAAAGATTAGCATTCTGTGAGTTTATTCAAGACAAGGTCTGGTTAATAAGATTAAGACTTGTCAATAATGTTTCAGCTATTCTCAAAAAGAGATGATAGTTAGGTGTCAAATGTGGATAAATCCAGGAGAACCCCATGATAACCAGGTTAAGAGAGAAAATGCGTGGGTCGGGCATACCTGTGAAGAACAATCAGTGGCACTGACAAGTTTGATGAGTCCGAAGGAAAAACGTGGATTCTAAACAGACCTGGAAAAAGAGTCAGCGTTCTTAGGCGCCAGTTGGTCATGTGGCTAAGATCTTTTTGCCGTTAACTCAGACGAATTTATCTCAAACTGTTTTCGTGAAAATCGTTTCAATTTCAATAGCAGCTCACGAAATTACTCTGGACTTGATGTACTGTATAGTATTCCTCGCCATACAGGCAGATTTTCTCCGACTTCAGAGGTACTCATGTTATCGTCCTGAGTAGACCAGGGGACTCGAACAAATGCCGGACAGTAGGTTCGAACCCGAGCTATGAGGCGTCTCACAGCTAGCAGGCCGAGCTACTATCAACTACTCTAGGCAGTCCCCCGGCTAGCTAGTATGTCAACAGATCATCCTCACTGCACATATAACTATCCATTTTATAAACGCTTTGATAACTTTCCTCAGAATATCCTTCATCATATATCTACTGACGACGACTGTGGTGGTGTACCATTCTTCTTGACGATCGGTATGCCATCACCAAGTTTGATTTGATATTCTTATATAAGGAAAGACTGCCGTAAAACTATGTAGCCAAAGCGGAACAAGTAAAAACAAAGTAATATAGTTTTGCTTTCTTCTTCTTTTCTTCTTTTATGGTCACATTGTTACCGGGTTGTTGCCCAGTGTTGCAGTTTTCTGTTTTTGTCTTGCGCTCCTCCTCTAGCGGCTTAGGTGATAGTTATTTTTGCTTTTTTGACAAAATTCTGCTGTGCCATATATCCAGCTTTTTCGTGGTCTTCCTTTCCTTTTCTTTCCTGGTGTTCTGTTGTAGAATACTCTGTATATAGTGGAGATTGGTTGCATTCTTATTAAGTGGACGTACCACTTCTTTCTTTGTTTTTCAATGTAATTCAAACAAAGTTCTGTCCCAACTTTCTTGCTTATGCTGATGTTGGTGACTCTGTCTTAGATAGTTTATTGTTTTTCTTGGCGAATTCCACTCAAGATCTGTTTTTTGCAATTTGTAAAACTATATTACTTTGTTTTTACGTGTTTCTTTGCTATTCTTGCAGTTCGATCATGACTGGTCAACATGTATCACAAGAAAAATCGTGGGTTAGAAACCTTAAGATAAAAGAAACTAAAGAGAGACCCTCCTACCCAAAATAAAATCCAACGAAAATCAAGTTGTGAAAAATTAAAAAATACACGAAAGTGTTGTGAGCTGTCACACGCTGTCCTGTGCATACTGACGCACACGATTCTAGTTAAATGCCTATGCTCAACAGGGAGATTACAGGAAAACAAGTATAGATTATTTTATACGTACATTCTGCGTATTGCATGCAAGAGAATCAATAAACTTGTTGGTAGACCAGCACTTTATTTGGCAGGTATTTATCCATCCATCAAGAAACGACAAACTGAAACACCGTGTGGGCACGATTTTAATATTATTGTTATTAGTGAATAAATATATATTATTAGCTTTAAAGCGCACTTTTTACAAGTTCACATATTTGTATATACGTATATAATTGTTCTACTTTGCTATTAAAAATTAACTTTAATGACAGAACATTGACCTGTAGCTGTTACTGTTATTCTCGTATGTTCGACTGTATGCGAACTGATACTTAAACTATATTATACAATATAACAAAACACTTATTCAGCAGAAACTATTTTACAATTATCTAATGTCTGTCTAAAAATACACAACTGACAATAGAGTTATAATTGAAATTATTCCCTAACCGTATTATTAACTATCAATAACAACGGCACACACCTACTCCCCACTCTTAACCATCCCAGTTTTATTTTATGCGATGTTACAAAAAAAAAAGGTAGCGGGAAAAACACTGGAAAATAAAGTGTACCGATGGCAAATGAAAAATACGAGCGTAACACCATATTCCATTATATATCTCATAATATAAAAACAATTTTCTTATATAGAGCAACAAACAGTGAAAAATAAATGGGAATAAATAACTCAAGGAATAGCAAGTAACAGTCTTACTTATTTTTTCTTATTCGAATGATTTACTTTTTTTCGATCCAGAAGCACTTGAGCTGAAAGCTCTTCGGCTCGGTGTCATAGACATCGTAATCCTTCGGTTCGGTGCCATGAACATCGTAAATCTGGGGAACCTGTAGCTTTTCTACCAGTCCGCGGAGTTGAACCCACACTCACAGAGGACTTCTCACCCGTAGTCCAACGCGCTACGAACACGCTGGGCACGAGAGCAACGATTGACTTTACTACACCGGATTTACCATATGACTCGATTCCTCTCAGCAGAAATGACATGTCACCTGTCGAGGGTATTCCACAAAGCACGATCTCTGTAACTCCAGCAACAATCCTAAGAGATTTTCTGTAGAAATACACTCGTGAACAGAATGATGCTATCCAGATTCGAACCTATGACTCAGACCTCAAGACAATTAGCTTAATCACTTCACAATAGTAACCACCCGCCTAGTTAAATAAAAATACGCCAATATGAAAATCTTTTGAAAATATTGGAGAAAACATTCAAGCCTCATAACGACCGACCTTCGACGTAGAGGACATACTTGATTTCAAATGAACTGAACAAATATCCATAATCTATCATGAGTAGGGTGACAAGCTGCTGCCTGTGCAAAATAGATTTTTTAATAGTTTTTTTAATTCCTACAAAATATTTTTTAACTATCTTCTAAAATTACATTCGAAACCCTAGCCGGTGCTTAGAGTTCGTGTACTCCCACTGAGATCTTCTTATGTAAGAAAGAGATCAGAGCACATATTGTTACTCACTGAAGTGCAATGATCCTGGTCCTATTAATCAATTTTCTTATCATGAACTTTGAAATATATTTCTTTTAAACAAAATTAAATAACAGAAAAATAAAGACTTGGTGACGTTCATTACTTTTCTCCAGCTTACACCATGAGTGCATATAATAGTAATGTTTTTATAATGAATAAAACAACACTAGCATGTATTTCATAACATCAGCTTTCACTGAAACTGAAATCGAACATAACATTAATCTTGCTTGATAAAACTAACTAATGAAACAGACAGACAATTGAGAAATACAAGAATTATTGCGATGATCCGAGATAAAAGAACTCATAAAAAACTGGCGGTTACCAACCAGCTAGAATTTTGCAACTATGTTGTATCGATATCGTTAGGAATTTATTGTCTGTCTCTTTATGTTGAGTACCGTATAAGCAGTGAATTTGTTCACTTCTAGTGTATTATTTGCTTGATAAAAGCCTTTTGGTCAAAATGTTGCTGTGTATTGTTATTGTTTTTGTACTTTGCAAAACTACAGTGGCGTCTGTGGCCTAGGGGATAGTGACTCGGTTCGAATTACGCTGCGGACAATTTGGTTGCAAATTGTTTCGCGTGGATTTTTACAAAGGACGATGGCGCCACCCGTTCAGAAAGCAATGGCAAACTACTGAACGTAATAATGCCTAGAAAAATCACAAACAGCGTTAAAAAGCTGGGCTTTATTCACAAAGTCCTGTAAAAGATATGCATTTAAGAAAAAACTACAGTACTTTGTTTTTACGTGTTTGCCAACTACGTTTTGTGAATAAACACGAGCAGAACACGATAACGTTTCCTAGTAATATAATGATAACATATTGATATCTTCTGCTGCTTTAGAATAACCATTGGCAAATCACTCTTTGTGATTTGTGCTAAAGGCGAAACGTGCGCAACGAAGTAAAGCAGTTTTTCAAATAACAAAAATAAGATACAACAACATTTCTACCAAAAGGCCTTTATCAAGCAAATATACGAACGGGATACAAACGAGGCTCTTATATGACAGACATCATTGATACAGTGAAACGACGAATTCCTAACTGCTCTAAACTGCAAATATGTGACTAAATCAACATTAATGTAAAAATATGAACCAAATAAAATAAAACACTAATAATAAAATATATATATTTAATATTCACACATATATAATGGAGCATGAGAAGAGACAGAGAGTATCAAGCAGTACTGAAATTTAGTGCGTTGATTGGGTTTTTTTCCATTCTTAGTTTTCACATGGTAACTGTTAAACATCAGTCCACAAATTTTGTTTCCTTGGGTTCATAATCACTGCCATCCTCTCTCGTGATGAGGAAATCAACACACGAATAGGTAGTTCGTCCATTACATTTGGCAAACTATTAAAGAGAGTGCGGGTAAACAACAAATTAACTTTGCAGCCGATTCAAATCTATCGAGCCCGTGTAACTAGCTCTTTGCTGTATGGCTCAGAAACATGAATAGCAAACTGAAGACACGAGAGAAGACTAACATCTTTCACCTCTTCTGTATCCGCAAGATTATGAACATCAGGTGGTATGACAAAACAACTCTGAAGTACTGCAACATGCTAACTTGCCATCCATAATGGGAATATTCAGCAGTAGAAGATTACGATGGATGGGACATGTGAGAAGAATGGATAATACCTGCATATCAAAAAGGTCTGTTCTGAGAACTTTTGGAAGGAAAGAGACCACGAGGCAGACCACTGCTCAAAGAGTACCTGCAAGGCATCAATAAACAACTTAAATGTTACACAATGGTTCATAATCTTCTGAAGAGAAACTTAGGGATGAGCTTGAAAGACAAGAGAAACACGGCAGATCAGAAGTCGTCACCGTTACACACGTGTCAGATGATCGTCAGTAAAAACGAAATAAAGTGCACATATATATATATATATACACATACACCACACGCATTCATTTCGAAGACGAGAGAAAAAGTGTGATCACATGAACTATTAAACTATATGAAACAAAAGATTTGAAAGAACTCTTTAATAAAATGTATATATTCGTTTGCTGTACAAATATACGTCAATTCTGTGACGCTTTGCATTAATTTATTGTAAAGCCGTTTGTTAATTAATTTTCTGTTATCACGCCATGCGACTTACTGTGTAATTCTGCATCCAGTCCATGGACCAAAAAAATTACACAATCATGAGAAAGCAATAATGGAGTAAATGGTCTATGTAAGGTTAGACAGGAGATTACCAAGATGACGGTGACAAAACGATAAGAAAATCAAGAACTTGACAATGATAAAGGTGAGAGAATTGGATAACGATTGTCTTTCATGAGAGCTGTAGTGAGACTGATGTACTGCGTATGACTTGTTACACGAAGCACTCCCAAAATGGGTACAAACTTGAGACGAATAGGAACGATTTGGTACAAAGAGTCTGGGAATCGATAACCTTGCGGTTGTTTTAGTGTGGTGCGATTAGTTTGCATTAGTAGACGTATTCTGGAGAATCGTAAACAAAAAAAAACAACAACAAATAATTGCCGTTGCCTTTTCCCACCTCAAGATATAAAACCACGTCACTTCTAATTTCGTTAACACTATGTGTACAAGAGGTAGGAGGGTCAATTCCTTTACTCGCGTGTGGAAGGCCAAGTGTGGAATTGAACCCGCAAAACTTCTTGTGTCCGAGTCGATAGGCGATCACTAATGCATTTCACCAATCCATACCACTCGGGGGAATCGTAAATACATGGAATATTAAAATATTTCATACTATAAATTGAGTATTGACACTATCATTCAATAGTTGCTGTTGGTGATAATATGTGATTATGAATATAGATTGAGTTTTGCAAACGAATTGCACGTCCTTGTTGATGGTATAGAATGTGTATGTGTTCAGGATCGTCTTAAGAAAAACCCCAGATTTATCTGTATCTTATAACGCTATAGATTTACGAATTTTCAATTCAAATGTTGTATCAATCCTAACATATGCCAGAGAGATTAGGAAAATGACTAAAGATATAGAAAGCAAGTTGAATGCATTTGAAAATAGATGTCTGTGAAAAATAATGAATATAAAATGGAACGAATTCAGAAGTGATGAAATCAGAGACATGCTTGGTCAACCACTAGTGACAACTGTTATAAGAAAGAGAAGATGGAGATATGTTGGGCACACTTTGAGGAGAAATGATCAACGAATATCAAAGCAGGCATTGAAGTGGGATGCAAAGGGTTCAGGAAAGAGAGGTTGACCTAAAGAGACCCTGAAACGAACTTTGCTGAGAGAGGCAGGAAATATCGGTCTCAGTTCCAGGAAGGAGATTGAGCGAGTAGCCCAGGATAGAGCGGTATGGAGAAATTACTCGCAGGCCATATGTAACATATAACGATACGAGAGGAATTATTATTATTATAGATGTACTAGTATTAACGTAATACTTGTTATTCACAAGTCGGTACACACTAATAAGTAATAACTAACGGTTACTAAGTAAGAAGTAATTTTTAAAAAACAAAAGTAGCGAGACGTGACAGTTACTTAAAAGTAACTAAAATGTACATGACCACTGTGTATTTCAGGTTATATTTAGAAAAAAAAATGTAATGTGACCAAGAAGAATGGGTGATAACATCCATCCAGCCCTTCATTTTCAGTTGCTTCGTCTTGGGTGACCAAGAGGTGTAGACAAAACACATTTGCGACCGATGAAAAACTGGCTGGGCCGAAACTAACTCGGGTGTGGTTTGAAGGACAGATGAATAGAAAACACTTGTTAGCTTGTAAAATAAAAACTGAAAAAGTGAGAGATGGTGTAGTTGAGGGCTGGATTTGCACACCAGCAGGCGGTGGTTGAAATTCCGGAATCTGATACAGTTGATTTTCGATTGCTTAATCTTTTCCGTAGCTAGTGTATTTTTTACCAACAACACCAGAAAATATAGCGTCACCAACATCAGCATAAGAAAGAAAGTTGGAACAGAACCTTGCTTGAATTACATTGAGAAACGAAGAATGATGTGGTTTGGCCATTTAATAAGAATGCATCTAAACTCCACGGTATACAGAGTCTTCTACAACAGAAATCAGGAAAAAGCGAGAGGAAGACCACGAAAAAGATGGTTAGATGGCATAGCAGAATTTGATAAAGAGCAAAAATAATAACACCCATGCCACCAGAACAGCGCAAGACAAATATACATATATATATATATATATATATATATATATATATATATAATATAATAATGTACATTCAATAATCTAATCTAATATATGGTTAATGGTTACTAAACTGACGTCATTGCACTCCGGGCAGACCCATAGGTGCTCAGTCTCCCCAACAGATATCGAAGAGTATGCATACTGATGGTTCCTGTGGCTCGCTGATTAAACACACCTCTCACTCTGCCTCTCAGGCATCCAGTTCGACTTGAACAACGGGTAACTCCAAACTGCTTAAATCGCTTGATCGATTCAACATCGATTTTAGTGTCCTCATCCAACAGAGAGTCACGAAGAGACCGAAGAATATCCCCTTATCCATCTTCAACTCCCCAACAATCGATGCTGTTGATGCAAGCCTGTCCGCTCTCTCATTACCGTAAACACCCGCATGCCCATGACAGTATATCCACGTAAGCCGCTGGAGGTTAGAAACTTCTATAGACGACATCCACTCATACCGAAACCTGCCCTTCTGGATCTTGTGAAGCATCGACTGAGAGTCAGATACAACAACTGCCCCAGTAAATGAAGTCCCAGAAATCCAATGGAGGGCAGCAGTAACGGCATCTAATATCTAATTATCTATCTAATATATATAAGACAAAGATGAATGGAATTGTATGTCTGTCCCAATTGTTTGTAGATATCTGGATATCCTACGAGCTTGATATTTGGCAAGAGGGTAGCTTTCATACATATGAAGAGGTAAAAATGATCAAACTGAACTATTTGTTCCTTTCTATAACTATACTCCAACGTAACGTACACGGTCATTCTGCGTAGAAATCGCCGAAAATGTCTTATTAATGTTTTCACGACGTTCCCAGTCACGTGGTCATGTTGTTACTTTACGCTGGCGAAATGCGTAATCACAAAGTACGGTAGTTTTTTTCAAAATACAAAAACAATGACAATACACAGCAGCGTTTCGATCAATAAGGCCTTTATCAAACAAACGATACAACAAAGTGACGAATGTCACAGCACACTACATACAGACTTTGACAACGATATTACAAACAAATTATTACTTTTTTCTCAAGTCCTGGTCACATGCTATGATAAGATCACTGTTATTATAACGCATTTTAAATACATTTATTTTTAAGTTTTTGTAGCGTAGTTGATAACGTGCCCGTCTACATTGCAGTAGACTTTGAGCTCGATTCACATTCGCGCCACATTTTTTGTAAAACACTTGGTCATTTTTTAAAACACGTCGATAAGTTAATAATCTGAATAAATTTAATTTGCCAATCGTTACTTTTCAACTTTCGCGGGAATTCAATTGTATCAGTTTATGTGGGCTCGGAAGATCAGCGGAAAAGGATAACAAATGTAACTTTACAAGATAAGAAACAAGAACCCAAGATCAGCTAAACAGAAATCAAAATCGTGAAATAGGATGAAACGAAATTTGAAGGGAGTTAAGAAACGTGCGCAAACTTCGTTATCTTGCAGGTTAAAGAGTTCTACATTCAACAACAGTCAAGATGGCTGGTATCATTGATGAAAGAGATGTTGATTTAGAAGATGGAGAGTGCAGTAACTCTGATAGCGAATTAGTATGTATTGCAATCGCCGATGAATTATCAATTGTTGTTTTTTGAGCTGTTGCATATATAGTATAATAGTGATTTGCGATTAGCAAGGATCACATCACTTTGGACAGGTCCATCGGTGGGCAGTCGCGGTTTTACGTCAAATTACTACTTCGTCTTACTTACGTACATTTCATTATAATTTACATTCAATTTCAATTCATTGGTAGTTTGAGTACACTCAAAACTCACCGTCTTACTCTTAACCATCTCCTGAACTTCTGTCTTAACTGTCTATACCGATTCACTGTACTGTCCCATTCTAACACTACTTAAACTATTTACTAGTAGTGTATAAGACTAAGAAGTGTACTGTGTTACGTGTATGTAACTTACTACTTAGTGTAGTCTAAGTGTTACGTCTTACTCTTAGTTAGTGTAACTTAAGTGTTTACAGCTGTTTAGTGCTGATAGGAAGTCAGGTAAGTGTAGAGCCTAGTGTAGAGGTACTAGTGTAGGTAAGTCACCATAAGTTTAGTGAACTTAAGTATAATAATAGTCGTCATGGTATTTACACGTTACTAGTCTCTCACTAAACTGTAAAGTTTAAGTTAGTAAGTGCACTACTTGATCCTTACTTGGGTTTCTACATTTTTAAGCACATCTGAAGTCTGAGAAGACTCGCCTAAATGGCAAGGGACACTGATGATAATGAAAGCAAGCCTTTGCTCAAAATTCAGTCAGCAGCACTGTTACTATGCCTGAATTCATAGGCGAACGAGAAGGGTAGATTAAAAACTATGTTGTTTTTAGACTGCAAAGTTGTGGTATTCATATTGAATGACTTATGTACAAACATTAATTTTCTTATTCATATATCGAATACACTGGTGGCTGAGCGCTGTTAAAATTTCTGGTTTCAAGGTCAGCATGGGCAAAAAAATTTGTGATGTGCTCATGGACTACAGGGAACCCTGATCATTTACTTGGGGATCTAAATTAAAAGTACCTCTGAAGCCAGAGAAAGGTTATTTATGTAATGTAATATCACCGCAATGCTTTAAACCAATACTTTGAATTCTGAAGAAATGTTTACACTTACACAAGTATATTTGAAATTGTTAACAAAAGACAAATATACCAATATGTTTCTGTTTTTCAGATAGAATTCACTAGTACATCATCTGTGATGTCTGACCCGAATAAAGACATCAACATCCAGAACTATACATATCGTTCCAGAATTCCACAAATAGTCATTAATTCTGATGAAAGTGATAATGGAAGTGATGATGATTGTCCTTCGGCTTGGAAGAAAACCCGTAGTCCATTGAATAACTCACATGCAAATGGAGATAAAACTGTGAATGTCCCTTTTGTTAATCCTCTGCTTGCAAATAAAACAGATATAAACTCAGGCAGTATTCATGGCAACAGAAGAAAAAACAATATCTGGGGTTCTGTTCTAACAGAACAAGTTCTTTCTCAAGAAGTCAAACTGTTTGGTGTGGACAATTCAGTAGTTCGTGCAGCCAGTCGGGATGTTGAAAGTTATGATTTCACCAAGGCTAAGGAGGATGAAAGACCAGAATTAGATATTGATGCTGATGAGGTAGATAATTTCAAAGATGATATCTTTGATGAGGGTGTTAGCTTGGAAAAAGATGTCAGGAAGTTTGAAAACGCAAAGCGTAAAAGACATGTCAAAAATCGTCAGGGGAAGAGATCATATAACAAAGAAACGAAAAAAGCGTTGGGTGTTACTGCCAATAATGATGCGTCTGATGTTGTTGCTGCAATAACAAAGGGCTTATCTGAGCCAAAGCTTCAGTTATTCAGTAAGTTCATAAATAAGTACCTTTTTACTGTTAATTTTCAGGGGAAAAAAATGTATATTTATTTCTTAAATATTAACAACCAATGGTCTATTAATTTTTCACCTATGCTGCATATTTAATAATTTTAAAAAAATTGTAGCCTTGTTTATTCTCTTGGTCACATTATACCTTCCTTTGATATCATCTTGATTTTAATCATTCACAGGCGCGTCACACACTCACTATATATATAAATAAGACAGAACAAGGATACACCATGCACTGGTCTACCTCAGAGTCAGTACTGACACACAACATCCTCTGCATATGGAAATAAAGAGAGGAAATGGAAATAGGTTAAAAATAAGAAAATTTTGAAGAGGGTGAGGCAGAGAACTGTATTCAACAGGTGTATTCGCTTGTAGGCATTGAACTCGAAGAATATATACAAGTACCAACAGGAATCAATACATCATTGTCAGTATGTATCAGACTTGATAGAGAATGCAGACAAGAAAACCCTGTGGTCGTGAAGGCAGAAGTTCAGGTGTTGATTTATGAGAACTCGTCTGAGGACTTTTTGATTATTTAAACAGATGCGTCAGTGGTTTGGCAGATGTGGAGCTCATGGACTTTCACTGCTCAGGTCAAAGTGGATGCTCTGAGGAAAGACAGTGGGGGTTTTGCCGTAACTACAAATAGTATCAGTGTCAAGATTATAACAGTAACTTCTTTGAACGATTTATATCGACCACTTGTTAACCACTCTTTGTGATTTGTATGCAATCCGAGCTCAAGAGTAACTATGCTGTGCCAGTTATGTGCCTACAAGTAGGCCAGCACTTCTAATTTCTGCGACTCTTTATATTTACTAGGGTAGCTTCCCTTGGTCCCTACCTCAGTCGCCTCTTAAACATGTCATGTAGGTTGCAGTGTTACTATTCTTTGCTCCCCTTGTTGCTCCAGCAGCACACATGCAATGACAGTAACTAAAGCGATGGTCTGGCTAGAGTCACAGACTTATCCATGCATGTTGTCTCAGTGACTCAATGAGTATGTTCAGGAAGATTGATAATATATATGTATCCAGATGGTTCGGCTGAAAATCAATCTGAAGATAACAGAAATTACTCTGAACATGCCATACCACTCCAGCACCAGTCAAACTAAAAGATACAATCCTTCCAAATATAACTGCTTTCACATATCATGGAAGTGTTAACAGCAACGAAGGAAAAGCAAGATCTGATATTAACAGCAGACTGGGTGAGGTACAAAGTACATTAATCCATCAAATGGTCTGGAAATCAACCCAATAGATCATCAAAACTAGGATTAATATATATTGCAGCTATGTCCAGTATATTCTATACTACTTTACTGTACAGATCAGAATGCTGGAGAATAACAGAGCAGGATTATTCAAAATTTCCACCTTCATACAACTTGTCTGTGAATGTTCTTACCTATGTTCTGGTCCTAACCAAGAACTGCTTACAACAAGTCAGCAAGAAAATATAAAACCATCATTCAAACGAGATGCTGGAGATGGATCTGACATTTGTTGTGCATGGAGGTTAATTTTGTCATGAAAACTACTGAGATGGAACCTGGAAGGCAAACGAAAACATGGAAGACCCAAAACCACCTTAAGAGAACAGTAGAACTGAAATTAACCACATCTCCATCTCTAAGCGCCAAGGGTGTCACAGGCTAGATACATATATATATATTTTTTAATTTACATGAATCCCATGACACCTGTCTGTTGCCCTGGCTTGCAAGGGGAGCATAGAATAGTAACACTTCAACCTACAAGGCGACAGGTAGGGGCCTAGGGAAGGTACCCTAGTAAATAAAAAGTGTCGCAGAAATCAGATGTGCTGGCCTACTTGTGGGCGCATAACTGGCACAATGTGCAATTGCTCTTAAGCTCAGATCACATACAAATCACAAAGAGTGGTTTAACAAGTGGTCAATATGGAACATTGAAAGAAGAATCCCATTATACTGTTCTATTTCAAGTAAATGAATGTTTTGAACTATGTAAAATGCAGAAAACTATGTAAAATGCTGAACAATTTACGTTTATTGTGTATGTTTTCAGGTCGTATTGTTGAAACAATTGGGAATGATCTGGCAATCAAACTCTACTACATGACAGAGGATATTGAGGAGAGCGGCGGCATGTTCACTAATGTATGATCTATAACTTAACTTATTCATGTCTATATGAACATTAAATGTGAATAATCGCAGACCTGTTTGCATGTGTAGTCACAAATCATTGCTAATTCTATATCTAAACTATATATATTTCTTACTAGATTACATGAAAAAGTAAAGCAACATGAAAATGTATTGCTATAGTTCTTATTTCACATGAGTTATTCCAAAATTGTACCTTCTCACAATAAACTTCTAATGTTATTGTGGTCCATGGCAAAAATAAGCTCCTTGTGGTCGCAGAACTGTGGGGCCATAATTTTTCATTGTGAAAATACATCTCATACACGTTAATGGTTCTGTTGATAATCTGTCTAGTAGCACAGAAGGGATTTCAAAGTTAAGCATATTCTTTGAACTTTGTTAACATCAGTTAGTTGTTTTGGTATCCACTGTGCATTGTATTTGTGGTAGCTTAATCTCTTTGACATTTTGATACAGACTACTCAAAATTTCATATGCAGGATCTGAAATAGTGAAACAAGGCACTTATGACTTGATTAATTTTTTGAATATGCTCATCATTCATATTTGGGTCTCATTCATGCACCCCCTTTGCCGTCATAGATATCTTTGTATCCATCCCTGATTTTCCTGCACCAATGCCTAACAGAACAGAACCTCTCACTTTATCAATGTATACACCACACAATTGATTGTGAATCTCTGCAACGTTGTGTTCCTTATGCTTGCAGAAAACAAATCCCACCACGAAACTCACAGCTGAGAGAAAGCGCTTACTAGGTTGCATCTCTTAAACAACTGAATAATTTCGACTACAGCTTGAAATGTAATGTGCTAACACATTAATATTGATTGCAGCAAGATACACAGTCAATATTGCAACAGAATAATTTTTAAAAGTTAATTGTAGGTTGATTTTGTAAAAGCCTTTGTAGGCATTAAAATATATTTCTACCAAATGGCTCAAGTTCTCTGTTGGCTTTGAAAGAATTTTAAGGTGGATATAAAAATGCCTAAAGGTGAAGGATTGACCACATTGCTCCACGTTTCCCCATATGTCTCCTCCCCTGTTGACTGAAATAGCATGCCATCCTCCGAGAGTGTTGCACATAGCATGCACCCCGTAGTTCCGGCAACAATCCTAGGGACAAATGTGCATACGTAACTCTGTTCTGATTCGAACCCATAACCTTCAGAACGACATGCAAACATCTTCACCACTTTGCCATAGAAACCTCCATGAGAATGATGTATCAAAGTGATGCATAATGGTGTGAGATACTTGTTGAAAATACATGTTTTAGGAGATATATTTAATTGTTTTAGAATATAGCAAAATTGAGTTTTTACCTCTAAAGATGTTCCATTTCTTTAGAAAACAGAAATGACTACTGTGACAATTTAAAAATTCTTAAATAAATATTAGAACCCTAAATACCTAAATAGGTATAGAAAAATATATATATTCTTAGAGAGAATATACTGAAGTATTATATTCTATGAATCTTTCAAGTTAATTTTTCATGTTTTATGACAATTACTTAAGTTATTTTAATTGTCTATTATTCATAAAAAATATATATCCCTATACATTTTTAAAAAATACTAACAATAAAAGTACATTGTACACACAGAAATATGTTTTTCTTCCATAATTGATTTAGAATAGAAGTACTATTTTAGAAAATTCTTTTTCACTTTCACTAGAGTCGTTATCTAGCTCTTAACTATCAAGTTCACTCAAATCTCAGAGCCTCTAAAACCTACCTCATTAAACTCGGCATTGGCTATGATTAAAATATTAGTTTGTCACAAAATATTTACAATATATTACATATTCTGCCAAACGTAATGTAAATAAGTCTGGTAGTTTACAAAGTGGATGACTAAACACACTCAGAATAAATGTCAGCTTTTCATTGCCTAAGGATATATGATCAGCCTCCGAAGACTAAATTTTGGGTGCTCAAAACATGAAGATTTTAAAACCAAACCTACAACATCAGGAACTTGGGTTAAAAAGAGTTAATAAAATAATAGTACTTTACAAAGGTTGTGTGTGAAATGTAATATATTTGCAAAACATTCTTATATTTTCAGGATGGATATAGGCGTCGTACACCAGGAGGAGTATTTATACAGCTTCTAAAAATGGACAAATCACTTTCTTCAGAGATTATTGATTCAATATTTAAAGAAGAACAACAAGAGTGGATGGACAAAATAAAAGAGCAGAGAAAAATGTAAGATCACAAAATTAGCTGACATTCTTCATCTTTATGCATAATTGACCATAATCCAACAAAGCATTATATGACCATCATAACTTATGTTTTGTAAAGCATTAGCAAACTCTCTCCTCTTTCTTAGTCATTATCCCTAGAAAGGTTTGAACTGTTATTCATCTCAGCCTCAAGTTTTCTTTGTCTTCCCTTTAGGATGCTTAACATGGCAGTTCCGTTGTTAGTGTTTAGATTTTTTTTAAATAATATTTTCATCTAATTCCAGCATTTAACTGGATTCTCTCACTTGTCGGATCACTTATGCAGTGAAGCATTGTGAGAAACGTTTGCTCTCTTTGTTGGATCAAGTGTTTTGCAGAGATTATTGTGAACTCAAGTTATCTATCCATCTGTCTCTTGACTTTCCTCAAACTTAAATGCTAGTGTATTTATCTTCATGTCTGTTCCTAAAAGCATTTGACACTTAGACATGTCTTCCAACAAAATCTTAGTGTTGTGTTCATTCTGAACAATCAAACTTGTGTCAGTTCACTCATAGTAATTTTGAGTCAGTCACATCAACCATAGACAAAAATAGGTGGTGGAGGTACTGGCACAGGCAGGGATCAAAGAAATCACCTTAGTTTTTGTTCCAAGGCATGCAGAAGTCAGGCATAAGGAACAAACTGATAGATTGGCTGGCACGACTACGATATCAGAAGGAACTGCAATGGACCGAAATGGCATTCTTAATGCAATGAGAGAGTCTTTCCGAACAGGACTTTCAGTGTTGTAAATCTCAGTCGTTGACCAGATTAAGAGAGATGGATGTTGATATTGATACAGCCGAAAAGAACAACATACCAAATATGCAAAAAGATTAATTAATCAACATCGAAGAAGTATGTTGAGCTGCTGGGTTTGTTGAGGCGGGCATCGGAGCACCTATGGACATGTCCGAAATGCTATGATAACTGAAAACCATTTTTGATACATTATTCTTTGTAGACATGTATTCCTGATCTATGAATTATTTTGGCCATAGCTTGTTAAAGCATTACACTATTTTACAATTTTTATGATAGTGTTAATAGAGAACTGTGTTTTACCTAAAGTATATTGAATCAACTCATTATGATTGAATAACACTGTTGTCATGTTAATAATTTTCCGCATAGCAAAGAGTAAAAAATTGAACCGAGAAAATAAAATTATAATTGAACAATTGAAAATATATACATACTTGGGCAGCAATGTAAACAAAGATGGAGGAACAGATAGAGATGTCAGAATAAGAATACAGAAGGCAAGAGGTGCTTTCATTGCACTAGGAAATTTGTGGAAGTCTAAAGAAATCAAATCTAGAACCAAAATAATATTTAACTCCAGTGTTCTGCTGTATGGGTAAGAAACATGGAAAAAAGACTAAAACAATAACTAATAAATTGTAAACCTTCATCAACTGGTGTCTGTGCAGAATAGAGGGACTGAGAATGTATGATAGTGTCACAAATGAGGAGCTTATGGCAAAAACAAGACAGATCCCAATGAACCTAGAGGTGGATAAAAGGTGTTGGGTAGGACACACCTTGAGAAAACCTGAGGGCAATATAACAAGGGCACTTTCCTGGAATCCGCAGGGAAGGTGAAAAAATACATGACATGAGTTGGTTGAAAGTTTTATATATATACATAGAGAGTTATATTTATATTATATGCCCGCCTGCCCAGCAAGTTCGTAGCGCATTGGACGACGGGTGACAAGCCCTCTGTGAGTGCAGGTTCAATTCCGCGGGTTCTCCAGATTTATGGTGTTTGTGGCACTGAACCAAAGGGTTACGATGTCTATGGCACCGAGCCGAAGAGCTGAAAGCTCAAGTGCTTCTGGTTCGGAAAATTTTAAAAAAATTATATATAACTTCTTGATCTTTGTAAGTTTATATTTTATCTATACAAGTTTTTAATTTAAATTAACTTGTCTTTCTTCCTTTGTTGTAGAAAAAAAGCTGCAAATAGAAGGAGAAAGAGACAGACAAGGAGAGACATGGACATTGATAGACCCGAGACTCCAGCACCAACAGAAGACTTGGAAGTATTGAATGCCCTCGACAGTAATAGTGAGTTTGAAAACACAGACCTGCCTGAGAGGCCAGCGACACCAGAACCCAAGGATGATTCATCTGATGGACAAGATAATGTTGATGAAGATGAAGAAGAGGAAGATATCTCTATGGCTATTGCCAAAGCAAAAGCTGCAATCTTAAAGAAACAAAGAGAACTTGCTAGTGGGGTTGTTATCGACAGTGAAAAGTTGCTTGGAGAAAGTTCCATGCAGTCTTGTAATAGTAGTGATATGAAAGACAATGAAATGGCTGATGATAGGAATGTTCTAATGGAAAAATCATCAGATCAGGGTTTGATTTCCCCTGATAGGCTGACTACTGATGTGGAAATTGGAGATATAGATGATATTTAAATGACTTATCAAATACATTTACTAAGTACATTTTACAAAAGTTAACACAACAATGTTATTGATAGATTTACTGTGGTCATGAGTATAAGACAGAGATTGATTATTATTGCCTTATTCATAGGTGTTTCTTTTTACATTGAGTGAAAGGATTTGTTAGATGTAACATCATTTTGAGTTATCTGCCAAATATATTATTTTGTCGCTATGTGGGGGTATCTGTGTCAAAGTGGTTAAGATGTTTTCCTGTCATTCTGAAGGATGTGGGTTTGAATCCGGGCAGTCACATGTGCAAATTTTTCAAGAAATCCCTAGGATTGTTGCAGAAGTTACAGAGTTCATGCTTTGTGCAATACTCTATACATGGGGCGTGCCATTTCTGCTGACGGGGGACCCAGTGCAATGAAGTCAATCCTTCGCCTTTAGACCCTCTTTATATTATTTGTTTTTTATGTAATATTTGTAAGCAAATACTATTTGACTTCTTATGTCATCTTGTATTTGTTTGCTGACATCAGGCATGCTATCTTTTCTATCACAACTTATGCCTGTCAGACCTAGACACTTAGCAAATCAGCTGAGAAGCACACCAATGTCTTTGAATACAAGTACTATTGAATTCTTAAAATATCATGCACACAGAAAATAACAAATAAACCAATGATACAAGTATTAAACATTGAAGAGGATTGACTATTGAAAAAAAAATAGTAGCACATAGTGAAGTATTCTGGTTTTATTAAAAAGTCATGAAGACTTAGAGAATACATTCACAGAAGAGTATATACTAGGAAAAGAAAGAGAAAGCCAAGAAGAAGAATTCCAAGGTGGGATAGACAAATTGCAATTGGATGCGTCAGATAAGACAAGAACACAGACCAGGGGCGAGTGTTTGTGTGAGAGGATAAGTCATGACTGCCTAGTTATCTGCATGGCACACAATGATGCATCAGACGCAGGACACTGTGCATATAATGAATGAATGAAATTCATGGCATATCCTTTACAGGATATAGCCATCAACCACAGTGTACATATAATAGAGAGAGGTTTATTGAAAAGCTGCCATGGAAGCAAAGTTTTGTAAGGTACATGCTACTGAATGTGAATCAAACATCAGATCTGTTGAAAGTTATTCTTACCAGAAAAGTCAGCTGCAAGATGATACTACAACATGAAAACAAAATATTGAAATGTGGACTGCAAAGTTTGTTGAAATCTATCATCTGCTCATTACAGCCAATGTTAGATGTTATGATTGTGCTTGATCAAATCTATTTATTCCGTTGATTTCATTTTAAAAATAGTAATTTTAATTTGCTTGCTACTAAAATTGATTAGCATTATGTTGACTGCATCACCCATCGTATGACGTTATTCAAAGAAAAATGCGGACCTAACACTGTATTCTGCAGTATAACATAGTATGAGCATTCATTTTTTTACTTTTGCTACCACAATTAGAAATTAGAACAAGGGAAAAGCTTATTGTGTCCCGGTGATAGGATACAAGGATTGTAAATGTAAAAGTAAAGGAGAGAATCAGTAAGGGTTATAAGCATATCCCAGGGTGCTGCTTTAGGAAAATTATGAAACACTTGTATGTGTTTTACCAAACTGAAGTCATGATTTTGTAACAAGTGATAACTAAAAGATTTGATTGAGATTTGTCATTTATACAGCGATTAGTTTGTCAATAAATATCCATTTTCTGTGATTTTGCAAGAAAATTAAGCTTGCAGAACAAATCGCTCAAATTTTTAACATTCTGTTTTTTCCTCACTCCTGCTGAATTATCTTCCAAATCTTTTATTTTTTGTCAAGTTGGTGTCTTGTAGAACTGTATTTTTTCAAATCTCCTAAGTGTCTTATGTCAACGCAACATACATATTTCTAAATTGAACTTTATGTACCTGCTGAACTTTTTACTGCACTTTCATATCTGTTGTATATTTAGTATATTCTGTGTTTTCAAAAGTACCAATAAATTATTTTGCTTTATATTTTTTTAAGATTTCCATCTCATACCCTTTCAATAGAAACACTGCTTTGACATTAGTTGCTTAGTATTGGTTCCAACCTTCAACTTCTTTATATGAGTCTACTGTCCCAGCCATGCAGATCTCAATGAAAAGCACATCTTATTATCAAGGTGTTAGAGTTAGATAAGGAGGACATTTTCAGTTTGCAAAATCTTCATTGCACTCCGGACATGTTCAAAGGTGCTCCGTTTTGCTTTGCAATATCTCCAACAGCATCCAGGACTAACCATACCAGTTCGATGTTGATTGATGAGCCTTCTCATATACCTGTTGTGCTGTTCTTTTCTGGCCACTTCAATCCAAACTCTTGCAATCTAGCAGTTGACGTGGATTGGTTTAAATAAGAGTCCTCATTGTGGCTACGCTCTATTAGGGCGTTCAGAATTTCAGCTCTATTCATCGACATGGTGGTGGTGGATTGAACCGGCCTGTCTGCTCTCTTATTGCTATCGACACTCGTGCCTCAAAACAAAGATGAAGAGGACATACTACAGTTACTTAGCTATCATCAGTTGGATGAGTACACTGCAACTGATGATGTAACTACACTGCAATTGAAGGAATTTGGAATCCAATATTGCATGAGTAAGACTAGACAATAAGAAGTATGTTTAACCAGCGAACGACAGAAACCATTAGAATCCACACCTTTCAGTGTCAGCTTGGGGAGACCTAACTAGAAGTACTATGATCAATGTTGTTTGATATTTGTTGTTTCCATATCACATTCTTTTAACAAGCACACTGTTGTTAGAGTAAAATTATGAAGTTAATGTGTAGCTATGGTTTGATTCCCTAATAGTTTTTAAGAACATGATTTTCATGTTCAAATCTAGTCTTAATCTTTCAAGTTCACAATATATTCATTAAAAAGTTTTGCTACTAGTTCATAAGTTCATATCAAATCACATTTGACATATTAAGAATATTTAAATGTAAATCTGATTAATATATCACAGATCAACTGAGCTTAAGTTAAGCAAAAGTGTAGCATTGGAAATTAAAGACAAAGGTAGTGATGGATTGGACACACTCTTAGAAAGATAACCCGATATGTACTTGACTAAAATATGGAGCCACTGAGTTTGTGCCTGGTGTAACACTCTCAGCAGATAACACTCAGCAGATGTCGTGCCATTTCTATGGAGAGTGACCAAGCCATATGATTAAACCTGGTGAAATGAAGATAATCTCTCGCTTCAAATCTCATTCATCTACAGCGTAACATAACCAGACATTTACTTGACTGAATCTCATAGAATTTACGTATGGTAGTTACCTCTTGCTTCAAAAGTACTTTGTTCATTTCCCATGTGAAGAAATTTAACTTCTTTCCAGTGATCTCACTGTATGTAAGATCAAGTTCACAGTCCTAAAAGATATGGCTGATATCTTCTAGATCCTGTGTTCATGTTGCGTGTTTAAAAGAACTCTTGGCAGTGTAAAATGTACACAAATAGGCTGAAAAACAGCTGTACAGGCAGGAAATAATTAGTAAGAATTAAAATAAATTCCTGCAAAATTAACTTTGAGGACACTTTCTGGTACTACGGAATTTGTGCATTACAGCTGAGATCTTCCTGTATTATAGATCAAAGCAAGCATGGTTATTAATGGAAGTTCAGTGAATATGATCCAATCAATCAGTAAAAGAGAAGTGTTAAGAGGTCAAAGAATATATGATGAAGAACAGTAGAGGAGGAAGTCAGATAGTTCTGAGCTTCATGTGCAGATCTGAAGAAGATACTCAGAATATAATTCAATGAAGAACAAGAGTTGCAGCCTTATGTTCAACTAGGAAAAAGTAGATTTAGCAATAGTAAACATCTACAATTAAGTGCGACATTGTATACTTAATTCTACATAAATGTTGTTGTCTAACATGTTAACATTTCAATGTAATTTTTGTTCAAGATTAAACACAATGTGTGATCAATTGATTTTGTTGAATGTATATTGTAAGCTTGTAGAACATCTCTTTATGGTTGTATTAGTTTAATTGGTTGTTTATGTTCCTTCTCAACATCAAAGATTTGACTGCAATGGATCTCCAACACTTCCTGTCATTTGCCATAGTGATTGTTCAGCCAAATTGTTCTTTGTTCATCTCTTAGTGTTGTAATAGGAAACAGATCAGATCTGGGGTAAACCGTGGGGAAGCTGAGATAATACTGAGTAACTGGTCAATATGTTCAAAAGATACATAAATTACAGTATTACATAAGCTAGGAAAAATAAATAATTAAATATGAAAATAAAGAGCACATAGTTTCGACCATAGGCCTTTATCAAGAACATAAATACAGACACACGGAATACTAAATAGACTAAAGCACAATTCTAACTAAGGATGACAAGAAATTGATACTAGCATAAGGACCTGTCTCCTGGCACGTGTTGTCTGAAGGCGAATATCGCATGAAATGATGGAAGTAACATGAAATAGTAAGGCTAGTGACCTCCCGATGGACGAGCCAGTCAGAATGGGCCGATGGTGAGTTGGGTATTATGTAAGCAGGTAGGAAGAATGGTCACACGTTAGATTGACAGAAGGGGAGTGGAAAGAAGAAAAGGGAGATAATTACGTTATTTTATTATATAGGATACCGGTGTGTGAGGAAGTAACTAGATTCGTACACTTCCCGGAAGACTTGAACCCTGCTTGGCTAATATAGATTGTATAAGCCCCGAGATCAAGGGCAAGTACATAATCCAATATCATCAGGTGCGTAGACAAGCGGTCGAAAGTCTTTCTTTTCTCCAATCATGTTTTGCCTCACAGCGTCAGGATAAGAAGAGATTTCTAGAACGAACCCTTGTTATAATATTGTCTTTATCACCTCTGTTATCTCTGAGGTCCTTTTTTTGCGTGACCGGCCTTTTGCTTTGTATCCATTGTATCGGAGCAACATCGCTCTTTGAGGTGCACTTTCTGTTGGTAATCTGCTTATGTGACGAACCATTTAATTTGTTGTTTCTTGATGAAGTTTATTACTGATGTTGTATCCACTTTTTCCTGATGTCTTCATTTCTCAACCAGTCTCTTCTTGTTGCACCCAGCATTCTGCGTAGACACTTCGTCTATGTCGTAACTAGTTTTCTTCTATCGTTTGTTGTCAGCGTCCAGGTTTGGCACTGGTAGCATAATGTAGGGAGAAAGATTGTTGAACATTGCTCTTTTTGTGGTCATGGTGACAAGGTTTGCATTTCAAAATTAGCGCCATGTGTCCTATCATTTGATTTGCTTTTTTGCATCTATGTTGGCTTTCATTAGTTATTCTTCCGTTTGCAGAACAAATGCTCCCTAGATACGTAATAATGGGCGATTGTCGATTGAGATATTGGTGGCGTTTTCCTCTCTAGCGAATGTCATTACATAGGTTTTGTGGATGTTTATTCTCATATTGTATTCATTCGGTCGAAAGTATCACACTGTGTCTCCACGGGATTAAGTGCGAGAAGAGAATGGTTAGAAAATGTGAGTATACATGAGTAGAACATGACACTAGATCATGTTCAAGTGAATCAATTGTAGGGTAGAGAACTCGCCCAGTTCACCAAAGTGACATGATCCCTATTTGGCTAATGTGCATACCTGGTGTCCTGGGAACGGACAGATACAGAAACGAGATGTCATGTGGCAAGTAGAGATAGTGTTTTAGACGGATGGAGCACCCCATAGTATGCGAGATGAACCGTATTCAGACGGTGAATAGGAACGATAGTGCCATGTAAGGGGCGTAGAGTATATATAGGCAGAAGTGTGCACTCTATCCTATCTACCTGATCCACACATCAACTCACTCCCGGACGTTTCCTCTTCTACCTATCCACTTACCACCCATTTAGGCATCCTCTATAGTATCCTACCCAACATTAGCTCTTTCTGCTCTACTCCCCATCCCTCATGGCCCTTCCAGCCACTACACACTTAGTGTCATTCATGCCTCTCTCGCTCATCTCTTCTGCTTCTTTTATATTATACTGTAATTTACATGCTTTGTCCATATCACCCTTATCTTGCACGATAACCTGGTGACGACGTAAGCTACCCTAGTAAATAAAAAGCATCGCGGAAATCGGATTTACTAGCCTACTTGTAAGCCTACTTGCACAACTGGTACAGTGTACAATCGCTCTTAGGCTCAGATCACACACAAATCATGAGTGATTTAACAAGTGGTCGATATGGAGCGTTCGAAGAAGAAGATTGATAGGACGATCATCATCGCACTTCGGTGAGTAATCATGTGTGATCTGACCTCTTTCTTGCACAGGAAGGTCTCAGTGGAAATACACGAACTCCGTAGCACCGGCGAGTCACCGATGTAGTATAGAAGATGGTAAACAACAATGTTTAATTCATTTTGCCCGGACAGTGGTTTTCTAGCATGCTTTTCTCGATTTTGAACTGTCAATGGTTCTTTTACGTGTTTAATTTGAACACGGGATCTACGTTTTATCGTCCATCTCCGATAGGACTATGAACTCGATCTCACCTAAACTGAGATCACGCATCTCTGGAAAAGTATCCGGATGGCTCTACGAGGGAGCGAACCGAATACCGTTGGCCCGAGAGACGAGCACATAACCTCTATAAAACATTAACATACACATTAAGTATTTCAATATATAAAAAACGATCTGTTATGATGATGCTCGTCCATCACGGGTGATGATGACCACACAATTTTCATCCAAGGAAATGTAGTTACGTTATGTTAGTCTGTGTGTGCGTAGATGACTAGTGAGCCTGATGCGGGCTTGAAATGTTCTTGTACAGTGTTGGTAAGGTATACCTGCACTTGTGGGGAGTTTTACTGCCTTTCTATTTATTTTCTGTTATGATACAATTGAAAGGAAGCCATGAAATCCAAGCGATCCTGAACACATTTATTTGGCATGAACTGATTGTGTGCCTATGTCCCAACCTGAGTCTTAACCCTTTAGCTGCTAAAGACGTATATATACGTTTTCCCCAATCACTTCTAAAGACGCATTAACACGTCAGTTATTATCTCTCCTCTTTGGGTTAAAGACGTGTTAACATGTTATACATTTCTACTGTCACTGCTATAGGCGTACATTCACGTTTGTTACCTAGAAACAAAGAGTAGCTATTTTTAGCTCAGCCTTCAGAAAGTATGTAGCAGAGAAAGGGTTAAGAGAAGAAAAGACTAAGTAATTAGTAGGCCTATTTGTTGCAAAGGTAGTGACTAGTTAAAAATACAAAATGTAAATCAGGGGGCCATCTAATGGATAGAGCTGACAATTTGAACGTCATTATAGAGTGTGGCCGCAAAGAAGATTTTCATTTAAAGTTTTAAACCAATCCACGTCAACTACTAGATTGCAAGAGCTGGTATTGATGATTAGAGTGGAAGAAAAGAACAGCACAACACGTACATGAAGAGGCTCATCAATCAAAATTAAACTGGTACCGTCAGTCACCGGAAGCTGTTGTATATATTGCGTAGGAGATCTGAGCACCTATGGACATGTCCGGAGCGGAAAGAAGATATTCCAAACTGAAACTGTTGAAACATAAAAGTGAATGAAACACACTGCTATTATACACACATTCTGCTTATCGGTCAATACATTACTACAGTTCTGTAAGAAAACTAAACCAATTTCAAACACGATATCGCCCGAGTGGTTACCGGGGCCAAAATTTGGGGTGTACAGAATAGAACCACTGTTACCTGCCACGCATGTCGTAAGAGTCGACTAAGGAGGTTTGGCTGAAATCGGATGCACGTGTCCTAAAAATGTAGAAGTCTATGCGTTTAGGGCCTACCAAATCAATGTGCAACGTATACACGTTCTTGGCAAAGATCAAACATATCACAAAGAGTGATTAAAATTGGTCGTAAAGAACGAAAGCAAAGAAGACACATGATATTTCCACAGATTGCTCAAAATTGCATTGCAGGACAAGATTCAAGATACCGAACTCATCATAGGAGACAAGATACCATGTATTTACGTTCTGTCATAGATAGTCCAGGTGAGATGAGCTGATCACGTTTTGAGAATTACTGATAACTAAATATATCTAAAAACAGTTGATATATGGCGAGTTATATGGGGGCAAACGATCAGTTGGCGTAATAGGAAAAGACTTGTAAAATTCTCTTGACGTGTTTTTAAAATGATTTGATATGGACATCACATGCTATGAATTCCTTGCACAAGAATGTGGCACTTCACGCTAAAATAACATAAGAGGAACTCGCATAGCTGAGAATCGATGTACAGCTGAGATGCGGAGAAAACGAGTTCCGTCAAATACAAAACATCTACATGTCTGACCATGTATGTCCCACTTGTGGTATGAGTTTGTGTTCCAGGATTTGACCCTACAGCCACCTCCGCGCACCCAAGAAAGGTGCAACAATACACGCCTGAGACTGTTGTCATATCGTCCCAATTGCAGAAGAACAAGTCCATAAGTGTTCCGATATCATTTTCATTATATACGTCAGCACGCAGCGACTGATGGTTCCAGTCATGTGTTGGTTAATGAAACATCGTATGTGTCCCCCATCTTTTCCTCCAATTCTCCCGCAAATTGTTCAAAACTAGCAACATCACGTTTGACACAAGTTCCTGCAATTGAGACATTGACGTAGAATTCAAGTCTCCACATGAATCCCCTATTCCAAGCAAGTCGTTCAAATCTAGCAACAAAACGATTGACACAAAGTTCTTGCAATCGAGACATTGGCATATAATTCAAGTCACCACATGAATCTACTGGCAAGTATGGGCACTGTCCCTTTCTCTACCGCTTGCTCTTGCAGTTATTGCTTCAGCTATGTCAGTCACGCATCACGTCGCTATTAATAATTTAGTTCTATTATGTTAATAATACCAAGAACAGCATTTTTATCGTCAAATTGGCGCGTAAACTGAATTATAATGATATGTATCACTGTTTGTGGCCGACATGTCCCCCATTTTTTGTAACACAAAATGAAGTGGTCGTAAATGGTTCAGTAATGGTATTAATATTAGAACATCCATGTGAAAATAAAGATCAATTGATAACTAATGATCGAAAAAAACAGTTAAAGATATCAAAGCAGGTAAAACTAACAATAACCATTTTGGAGTCCCATAATCGACTGCGTTCTTTGCCCTACATGTGCATAGTCTTTGTTATGAATTGGCGCTAATTTAAATAAATCCGGGAAAACATCATACTACCAAGGAACGGTCTTTCACGCTGAGTACCAGTAGCATCATATATTTATTATATAACAATAGGACATTGAATTTTTCAATTTATTGAACAATGGTTATCTTATATTCATAAATTCTTTTCATATTTACATTGTAATTGTACTAGACCGGTGAAAATTTGTGAACAAGCAGACCGCAACAAAAAAAAAAACCATTCATAATTTTCTTCCCACAATTGTAGAGGTAAGTATTAGTATATATTATTTTTAATTTATTCTAATACTCATTTCATAATTCTTTCTCTCAGTTAAATGAAAGTAAATATAGAATGTACTAAAGCTATACAGTCGTCATGCCCGTTAGTTCTTTAGAAATATAAAGTTAACAATGGAAATATAAAGTACTCAACTGTAATACTATTGTTGTCAAAATAATGCTATGGACTAACTAGTTTTTGCCTAGTACAGATTAACAAAAAAATTATTATAGTATTATATAATAAAGTATTTCAGTCTTTCTCGCTACAGTACTACAGTGCTGTAATGTCATTATTTAATAAACATACATCATACATGAACTTAGTATTCCAGACGTGCTGAGAGTACCATAGTGCACAACTGCATTGATATTTTATTAACTTGTTGACATGAACTAAATAGCCTTTTTAAAAATAAAGATTGAGTCACTTTAGTCTATGTTAAAAATAATAATCCGTTAAGTTAGCCTTATTGTGACGAGAAATACCATAATCCAGTACACGTTTTTTCCGTTTTATTACTATGTTCTCGTGCATTTTAAACCCCGGTTGGGACATAGGCCAGCAACCAAGTCATCTTTCTCTTACAGCTTCTTCCAGCTCTTGTATATCGTTAATCTCTACCTTCCAATCTCTTACCCGTGTATATTTAGGCTTTCCTTCTATCAAGGTCTTTTCCCGCTTGGGTTTCCAAGAGTACTGTACTTATGCTCCTGAAGGTCATTGTGTTTCTTGAGCGCGTGATTTTCTGTACTCTAGTATGCATTGAACTAGATAGCGGTCTGTTACTCTGAGGTCCATACTTTGCGTGGGCCTAGGTCACTATTAGCTTGAATTATAATAGCATTAGCCTATAGTATTCACTGTCTGAATAACCTTCATGCGGACTCGGAACATTTAAGTTCATGATAAGTCAGTATGATATTTACCACTATTTACCTGTATTAACTTATTTACAACTTGTGTCATTCGCTATACTTGTACATAACTAATGAACAATATACTTGCTAACATACTGAATGAATATCATGCTTTAAAAGTGAAACTAGTAAGGCAATTAAATATGTTTTATGACTGTAAGTGGTTCATTCACCAACGGGTTGTCAACCTAGCAGTACTTTTACTCATCAAAATGTGCAAGATTTTATGCGTGCCAAGATAGATTTTGGCCCATAAACATGTACATTGTGGCTATAATTAGATACCGTGAATAACAAATGAATTCTAAAACGTAGTCTGGAAGGTCATTTACTTGACAGCTAATTAAAACTGCACATTTCAACGTTTGTTTTTTGGTCGTCCATTTGTTTGTTTTTAAATTTGTCACTCCTGTTGTTCGTTTGCTTGATAAAGGCCTTGTTGGTCGAAACGTTGCTGTATTTTGTCATTGTTTTTGTAATTTGTAAAACTACAGTACTTTGTGATTACGTGTTTTGCACATTTCAATTGCGCGACTTGTTAGTGTGCATCCATATTTTAAAAGGTCATCCATCAACAACAAATAGGCTACACAACACCAATTACTGTACATTATCTACAAGCATGTAGGATTACAAAAGACACTACTATTATATCACATGAAGTGTGTTTATTATAGCGGTTTCATTTATATTTTGTAACCTGCAATATATTGAATTAAAATGATTAAATGTTCACAAATGAGATATATATATGTAGCTAGGTTTCTTGACGTTGCTCAACATAACGTAAAAACATGTATTTACTGTTTGGTCTATACAGTGGTGGGATGTCTCGATTATCTTCTTTCTCTAATCTTGGGTTGTGTCACGATATGAAAAGATTTATAGAAGACTTAGTATGTATTCAAAGGAAGACAAAATTGCTACATTATATTATATTGCTAAATCCCTTTTCTGCACTATATTACAGTGTATAGAGTCAAATTGACTTTAACTTAGGGGTACCCTTTTAACATCGACACGCGACCTGATACTGATCTATAATAGACTTGTTCTATAATAATTTAATATAAAAATTGCTCTCGTACCGTTATACGTTACATAGAGCCTGCACGCAATTTCTCCATACCGCACTATCCTGAGAAACTCGCTCAATCTCCTCCATGGAACTGAGACCGATATTTCTTGCCTCTCTGACCATGCAAAGTTCGTTTCAGGGTCTCCTTAGGTAGACTTGGTCTTGCAAAACTGTTAATTCGCTAAATTACGAATGTTTTTTTTTCTAGTTTAAAATATACTTACAGCCTCTAATATTTTTGTTTTATAAATAACGTGCCCGTGATTAGTTTATTTCTGGTCCTCATAATGTGCATCCTGGTACTGCTTCTTGCTACCAGCGCTCGAGTTCAAAATAAGGTCATGTAAACAAGGACGCAAGTTATATATATCTGTATGATGCAATCCGGATATCCCTTACGTCAATCCTAGGCCTAGAACAACGCGTAAAAGTATGGAAACAGGTTATGCACAAAAACGAGTTGTGTGTAATAAAATAATGCAAATGTATAGACATTAAAATCGGTATAACTAAAAACATTACAAGCAACACAAGTTACAACTATTTTTATGAAAGAAGTTTATTTCAAAACTGGGGAACAAACGGATTTGCAGCACAACATTAATGGAGAAACACCTGGAGTTTAGTAATGTTCAGTATAATAAATAATACAATAAGTTGTCTCGAGAGACAATGAGTGTAAGGTACAATGTCTTTCCTTGATATCTCGAATATATGCTTCAGGAATTAAGTCTATTTTAGTACAAATACGGACATGTGTATACCTAGGATTGCCATCATCATCAGGTGCCGGCTGGCGTAGACGATCATGGATCTCCACAAATCTCTGTCGTTGGTGTTTGATATCAACTCAGATATTGACGTTCTACCGTGCCATGAAGTCAGGCTATCCAAAATTTTCTCTCTCTGTCTCGTCTATCCTCGATCTTACCGGTTGTCACAATGCGTTCTAAACCTCCCCTCCTCATCATATGCTCGAAAAATGATGACTGCCTCTTTCTTATATTGATAATAAGCTTTCTCTGTGTCTTGATCTCATTCAATACCTAAACATTAGTCATTTTAGCAGTCCATGGGATTCTCATAATTTTTCTGTAAAACCACATTTCTGTGGCCCTCAGAGATTTTTTGATCTGTGTGTTCATTGTCCATGACTCGCATCCGTATGTCAGTATTGGTTCTATGTAGCACTGAATAACTCGCATTCTGATCGGGATTGACAAGGATTGCCATACATCCTCATTTTTGCGGACATGTCCTCATTTTACAAGTAAATCTGAGCGTCCGCAAACAATTTTGGAAATTCGTAGATTTGTCCACAATCTTACAAGTCAAGACAAAATTAACAGTCAGCGACATCATGTGGTAACCACATTTAACTGCGTAAAATGTGGGTTTCTAACTTGACACTCGAAACAGAATCTACAATCTTTGGAAAACTACTTAGATTCAAAAGAGCACACTAAACGCACAGAAGTACTGAAAAAAACACGTTCTTTATCTCTTCAAAGTCTTTCAGAGGCAAGGTGAGGTGAGAACATTGAATCTGTGCTCAGTTGTTAAATACTTACATTGGCATTCTTGTACTGTTAGATCACGGCCAACTATATTTAACGAGAAGGTCGTGGTTAGATATCATTCTTGGAGAAATAGCCACATCATTAATGACTTCTTCAGTACTGAACACAACTAAAGACTTCAAAAAAAAAAAAAAAATCTGGCAATGACAGTGTTTTGACACACAATATTTGAAAGTAGTGACGACTAGAAAAGTCCTTCGAATTAAAGAAATATCTTGTAATGTCGATACGGAACTTATGAGTTATCACGAGATATAGCATTTACTTGACTGTTACTTTGATGTAACTTTTTACATTATTGCAAGTTTTTAGGATGTAAATCCTTATGGTAAATATGCTTTAAAAAGGGTGCTGACTAAACATTAATTAATCCTAACTGTTCTTGTTGTGATTGGTAACCGTAAATTCTTTACATTTTGTTGATTTTTTGACAATATTAGCTCTAGTACTCCCCCACAAACTGATTTAATCAATTCATAGACTTTGAAATTGTAATAGAAATTATACATTTGACCAAGTTTTTAAATGTAATATATAACATTACTGATTACATTTAAATCTAGTACATATATAAATAAATGATTGTTTAAATCCCATATACAAACACGCGACGTAGTAGTAGTATACATGGCACAAACAGCGTGCGCCACTAATGCTTGCACATGCCGTGATGCATGTACCTTATAAGATTACTCTTCACGTAAAACGTGCAGCGTCTCACTTCAAATAGGGATTCACAACACATGAGTTCCATTTCTGACGTTAACAACTCAATAGGTAAGAATCTAATATCTTATAGTTAAATAAGAAACAAATAATATACAAGTAAATCTAGAAACTATAAAAGAAAGATATGTATTTCTCATCGATGTATAAGATAAGGTTTGGACTTAGCGTATCTCCAACACGTGCGCCACTGTTATATAGTTGATTCAGCTATTTGTTGAGAAATGCTGCCGAGGTTGTCAGTTTATCACGTGGAACTACCTATCAGGTCATTTACTTTTTAAAATATTTATTCTCACTAATATATTCTTTAATTAATTATTTTATCCTTCTATTGCGTGTTGTACCTTGACCGATCATTATCAGTCGAACGTTGTTATTTTGTAGACTATTGATTGATTCTGCGTCCTCGCTGTGTAATACTGCCATTTACCCGTTTCCGTACATACAAGCTCTAGTCTGTCGGCAGTTTTGATCATACATGTTAAATAAACTAAATGATTAATTGTTGTATTATTGAAAGATCAAAATACTAAACATTTGTTGGTTATTAAGATTTTGTATGGGAAAAAAACCACTAAATGTATTAATATGCGGGTTTCACTCCTTAACTCTGCCTTATCAAAGAAGCAAAATTAGAGCATTAATAAACGAACACGATGCATATCTGTACATATCGTCTGCTAGATCCCCTATTTATTTCAAATTTAGACTTAATACTTCATTGGTCATTTGACCACACGAATAAAGCCATGTATACGACAGTTTTACATTAGCAAGAAAAAGAAAATTATCAAATATGAAAAAACAATCAATGTTTCTACCATGTATTTTTATCAAGACAATACATACATACACACGAATTACTTCATTAAATACTACAACATAGATCATTTCATATGATCTATTTTCTGTTCTTTTGGCTTGTATACTTATGGTCTATATTTTAGTACTTAATTGAGCATTTTGTGTGTGTTGTCCTGAAAGAACTATGATAGAAACGTCGATTGTGGGTACTTTTATTCATTTCATGTTTGATAGTAATGTTTTTTTTTGCTAACATAGAACTGTCGTAAACCTGTTTTTGTCCATATCGACCAGTTATTCAGATTTACCGCAGCCTCTCCATGATTCTCTTCTGGTCTGATTTAATCACCTCGCTCAGATCTGTGGGTTTCGGTAAATGGCCTGGTCATTTGGTAACAGTGTTTACAAGCTACCATGTTAATAAAAAGCGTCGCAAAAATCGACTGGCTATGCTGCCCTACTTGTAGGCACATAATTGGCACAACGCACAATCGCTCTTAGGCTCGGATCACATACAAATCTCAAAGAGTGGTTAAGAAATAATCGATATGGAGCGTTCGAAGAAGAAGAAAGTGAATGCGTTATAGGTCAACTACGAGAGAGCGAGGGTAATATCATCAAATAGCTTGTCCTGAGCAGAACTTTGCCACCCCAGCAGAACTTTGCCACCCCAACAGTCCTCCGGAACTTCTCTCTCTCATATGCCAGATGTCCTGCCTCTGCAGCCGTCATTTTCAGACCATCAGTTACATCATGAATCCATCGTTTCCGTGGTCTTCCTCTTCTCTTTGCCGGTATGCCTCCTTCCATGATGGTCTTCTCCAGCCGTTCATGTCTTTTAATATGTCCAAAATATCTCAATTTTCTCTTTCTTATTTGTAGCATCAGTCAGTTTTCTTTGATTTTGAGTTCTTTCTGGATAGATCTATTTGTTCTCTTCTCTGTCCAAGATATACGGAGGACTCTTCTATAACACTTATATTCGAAAGTACATATATGTTTTTCCATTGTTTTATTAAATGTCCATGCTTCACACCCATACGTTGCCAATGGGAATATGCATGCTCTTAGTATTCTGATCTTTGTTTTCTTATCAGTTCCGTTCCATACTGTTTTTAGTTGTTTAATTTTTGTAAAGCCATGTTTGTTCTTCTTTTAATTTCCTTCAACCCATTTCCATCTGTTGTTAGTAGTGAACCAAGATATTCAAAACTGTTCACATTTTCTACTTTCTCTCCGTTGATAAAAATATCTTTTGTCATGTTCGTTTTATCTGTTGTCATTATTTTTGTTTTTGCTACATTGAGATATAGATTTTGTTTTTCGCTTTTATCTTTCACTTCTAATAATTTCCCAATCCCTTTTTATGATGTTGACAGTAACACTGTATCGTCAGCGTAATACTTTGTATTATAAACAGAAGTTGCAAACATAACGAATTTAAGCAATTCAACATCTTTCAACATAAACCCCTCAATGTTCAGTCCAGGTATATCTGCGCTGCATTGTCGCGACGGAGAAAAAACTTAGAAAAAGTCACATTCACGTCGTTGTACTTCACTTCTTGCCACAGGGTGCATGATTGAAGGGTGCAACCACACAATAATCAGTCCGTTCGAGGTCTAACGAATATGTAGAATGCTGAAAAATACATACTATAAATCATTGAATTTCGTTTGTCTTACAAGCTGTGACAGAGAAAAGATTAGACGCTTCTGTTCTGCAACAGCTTGATATTAAAGAGAGTTGGCTAAAAGAGCATAAAAACAAGGACAATTAAATATTTCGGACACATCAAATGACATGAGTGCCTAGAGAAAATAATTTTGGAGGGAATGATGCCTGGAAGAACGAGAGGAAGACATAGAAGACCATGGGTGCAAGATGTCATTGACGATCTGAGAATGACTGCTGCTGACGCCGGCCAACTTGCACAGAAAAGAGAGTATTTCAGGACTGCTGTCAATGGAGCCAAGTTCCGGAAGGTGCAAGCTACTTGATGATGACAAGCTGTGTGCGTCCGAAGGTTGTCGTGCTGTATTAACAGACCAGAACTGAGCAAGCCTCGAAATTGTGGCCTGATGTCATGGTTGTGAAGCAGATCACAGTAGTATTCGTCTTTTGTGATGCATTCTTTGGACTTGTGATGTTCCATGATTGTAGTACATTTTACAGTTCCAGAAAAGCGTCATGCTTGATTTTCAGTCAAACTGCGTTATTATTGCTTTAATCAATGATAATGTCGCTACTCCATGCTGTCTCTTCTAGTCTCTGACTGAAAGTAGTGAATCTAGGACTAGTCACCAGTGACTATACAGTGAAGTCACCTTATAGATCAGTGGCTCTCAGACTGTGGGTTGCGCCCCTTGGGGATCGAACGACCACTTCACAGGGGTCGCATAAGACCATCGGAAAACACATACTTATCATAATTAGAAATTAATATTGTTACATAATTTTATGGTTGGGTGTCACCACAACATGAGAAACTGTATTAAAAGGTCGCGGCATTAGGAAGATTGAGAACCAGTTATAGATGTACAGTTTCATAAGTGTTTCACATCCCCATGCCATTATTTGAATTTGAAGGAGAATTGTTTTAGTACAAACCTAGTGGAAACGTTATGGTACAATAACACACCTCAAACAATATGGTATGCGCAAATATGACCGATCGCCAATTCTGCAGAAGTCAATTGTTATCCATCCGTTTTTCATTTATCACTCGTTCCCCAGTAGCAATTGCGTAATCGCACTGCGAGGTTGATCAGATTGAGCTGCATCAATCCCAGTTTACATTCATTCCACTTTTAAACTTCATGTGATGTTCATCAACTTGGTGAAACGACATACAAGTGTCCTCATATTGCCATACTATCCCTCATCCGATGATTGTGTGTTGGTTTCTCACCCTCACTAACCACAAAAATATAGCAAACCTCCTCTTTGGTGCTGGTTTGATGACGTCATACTTCCCCAATGTTGAATGGGACTTCCCAATGTTGAATGGGCCTTCGTGTACTGCATGGTACTTCATACGGGAGTGACAACATTTACGTAGTACAACAATATACTACGTGATTTTTGCCTTTATTTATTGTTGTTGCTATATTAATGTTACTTTTTGACTCTTCATCTTATAATTAATTAATCATGAATAAACAAGTATCACAAAAGTTGAGTTGCTTGACTGGATCTGTCGCAGACGCGCATGAACACACAGAAACACGCATACATAGATTATACTCGATGTATTGGCATATTTGTGTTCAGTTTGCAATTAAAATAAAAACCTTTTATGGGTAAGAATATACATAGGCCAGGCCCTCTGTATGCAGTGTGTTATAAGAGTCGCAACTGTTACTCGCGCATTTGCGTAGCGGACGGACTTTCACAGCACGGTGTAACAGTGTATTGTTAGGACTAGGAAGGAGATCAATACTTTTACATAGACAAGTAGCTAGCATGACAATAAAAGTTATACTGTGACCAAGGCAATGACTTGACTGGAGACGCAAAGTATCGTCTCTGTCTGCTTGCTCAGGAAGGTACAGACATGTGTGGTAGATGATGGCTTGAATCTGTGAAGATTTCGGAACTGCAAAAAGACACTTTCAATTTCGTACCCCGACATGAACACCTTTGCGGACTGTAGAGCTATGGACTTTTATTGCAGGCGGTACTATTGCAGATGGTGGAGCAATGGACAGTGCTGATATCATTAACGCTGTTAGGGAGATTTAACAGACAGAGGATTCAGGTGAATACATGTATTCTGCGTACCTATTACGCCTTCTGGAACTTTAAATGAAACGTGGTGTTGCTAGATGTGAGTATTGTAGGGGAGGTTTCATTAAGCAATTCAAGACTGAAAACGCCAATCGTCACGTGTTGGGGGATGTACTGAAGATGATATCGAAGCACCTATGAACTCGTTCCAAGAGTAACAAAAATGAGGACATCGAAACAGCAACTGCTTGCAGATAACGGAATGTATTATGATATTTTAAATACAGATAACTAGATGAACATGTGCACCCTATTGAAAAATTGGACACGTTTTCTAAATAGCACTCGGTAGGATCATTGTAAAGTGCAGTGGATAATACATCGCAAGTACTCCCAGTATGAGAATGAAGGTCGTCACTTCAGGGTCACCCTCCTTCCCAGAGTAAAGGAATCCTTTTCATACCTTGTAGTATATTGGGTAATAGGGTGTTATGCCCGTATTCTTCATTGACCGTCGTCGGCACACGATGTGCTCAAGATCTTGCCTGCAGTCTTTACTTCCCAGTGCTTTTCCTGATACCCAATTGAGACTGGTTTGACCTGAAAGCTGTTACACTCTGAAAAATGTTTTGCGCCCATTGTCGAATTGAACCATGACCATGCATCTAAGAAGCGAGTTCACTAACAACTACACACACTACTGCGGCTCTCTAAGGGACAGATTGAAGACTTTATTAGCCCATCATGACACGAGAACTATCAGCATGCATACCCAACGACATCTGCTGGGGGAGACTGAACCTATGCTTCTAGTCTGCTTGAAACGCAGTGACTCCTATAGTTCTGCTTGAAACGCAGTGACCCCTATGGTTCTACTTGAAACGCAGTGACCGGTTCAGTAACCAATAACGATTCAGAAACTAGTTAAACTTACCTACAATGCTTCTTCTGTATAAGCAGTTGATCAAAGAGAGTAAAACAATTTTATGTTTGTTTTCTTTGCAGACTCTAACAACATGCCTTTCTCAACAAGTTCCCCACAAAAGACGTACATTCCTGATCCTGATGACTCAGGAGTGAGTGTTCAGCTGACTGACCTCACGACTAATAGCTTGGAGTCTAACGAACATGATAATCTAAACCCTGACAAGAAAAAAGAGGAAGTCATAAATATAGATGACAGTAAGTGACATAAAAATAGCTATACCTTCATTTCTCTTTCTATGACTAGCTAATTGTACCATTATATTTTTCTTCTTCGAAAGCTCCATATCGACCACTTGTTAACCACTCTGTATGATTTGCATGTGATCCGAGCCTAAGAACGATTGTTCGTTGTGCCAGTTTACAAGTAGGAGCACAATTTCTGCTCGCTTTTATTTACCTCCGCCTCTTATGACATTCCTTGTAGGTTGCAGTGTTACTATTCTTGCCCCTTGAGCCGCAACACACAGACATGTTAATTATCTAAAAATAATAATATAATCGCTAAGAATATTTAACAATAACCCTAACAATTGTTAAAATCTTGACCACTACTTATAATGAATGAAAAATGTTACATGTGTTTTTCAGATAATCTTGATGATGATATCTCAGATACTTCATCATCTATTCTAGATACAGTCAAAGTGAAATATGGACACATACTAAAATGGGTATGTCAATTAATCGTCTGCTATGCACCACCCATGCAATAAATAGATTGTATTAAATCAAGACTAAATATATTGTGTACATGTCACATCAGCTGTTTATTGTAAGAGAAAAGTGTAAATCACTCAAATAAAAGAAGTTATTTATGCTATCTTTTTTTTTTAGTTATTTTAAATATATAGATTTATATTCTTCATTGCTATTCTGCCGGTCAGATCTCAGCACACTACTTCAATGAACTGTATAACTCTCTTTAGGTCATTTATTGAACAGCTCTGATCGATGTTGAAGTAGTACAACCTTGGTGACTGTATATTCTTTCTTATCTTCCCTGCTAGAGTCACTTGGTTTTGTGCAGTTTCTAGTACACAGGTTTTGTCTCAACAAGGAATCACTGGATCGAAATCTACTAAATAGTCAAATAAGACATTGCAGAGGCTGGAATCCACAATATCATACACCTGCTTTACTTATTTAGATTTTAGCTGTTCTTTAAAAAAAATAATTAATGACCATCACATGTAAAAGAATGATGGTTATAAATTATATTAAAAGGGGAGTTTTAGAGCTTCTGAGTTTTTAATGTTTAGATAGTAATTTCTGTAAAATGCCAGTGTCATCTAATTTAAACAGAAATCAAACTTATCTGTTTTGTTAAACATGTATCTCTTTCTACAGGTTATAAACGTCATCTTGGTCATCTTGTATGCCACCTTCTTTGTATCTGCTGTTGTACTTTATGCAATGGGAAAGTGTAATGGACATGATGCTCGGCCCCTTATTTACTTGACTATTACCGGCCTGGTCATCACTTTTATTTGGTTTGTGAAGAGCAAGTTCAGGGCAGAGATTAACAGAATATGTGTTACTCCTCTGAAGAATATATTGCAGCAATACTGGCACATCTTAAAGTGGTAAGTACCTTAATTATGTTTACTTTACAAAGTAATTTAGCATGCGTTATCATTGTATATTATTATTTTATTGGTAATTATTTATCACAATATATTCTGCAATATTATTTTGGCACCATTTTCTTACCATGATGATCTTACTCTAGTTCTCTCTTTCTCGCTTCATAGGTTCATTAGTATATTCTATTTTAATAGTGTCTTGTGCTTTTGGTAAACTGTATGTATATTTATCTAATCTTGTTAGTTTTACATTCCAAAAGTTTAACTGATTGATTGATAAGACCATCATCATTGCACTTCGGCCAGTAACCATGTGTGCTCCGATCTCTTTCTTACACATGAATAGCTTAGCGGTAGTGCACAAACTCCGTAGCACCGCTGAGAACCCGCTGTAATTTAGAAGACGAAAATATTTTGTAGGAATTCTTTTCTTAAATCTTTATAATAAATTTTCAGGGGCAGCAGCTTTCCAGCCTGCTCTTTTCGATTTTGAACTGCCAAGAGTTCTTTTACGTGCTCAACTTGAACACAGGACCTACGTTTTGTCGTACGTCTCTTATAGTACTAGGAACTTGATCTCACCTACACTGAGATCAAGGATCTCTGGGAAAATATCCAGATGGCTCCATGTGGAGACTACGAATACCTTTATAATGAAAGGCGAGCACCTAACCTCTACGACAAACTGTTTTGTTAGGAACCAATTACAAGAACATTTATATATCAAATACAAAGAAATAAATAACATTGTAAACTTTTGGACTAGGTTAGAGAAAATAAAGAGAAAATGCATTGTAGGATGCAGTGTTACTTTTCTTTGCTCCTTTTAAGGGCCCTGGTGACCTAAAGGGCTGAAGTCAGACATTCTGAGTGAAATCTAGTATGGGTGTGTGATATTGTCTCGCATTTTTTAGTCTAAGAATTGACTGGATATTGATGATGATTTTTCATCACATTGGAAGGAAGACATGTCCTTTGCAGATAATATTGTCCTTCTGTCCCATAAATACAAACACATTTTTGACATAACCACTGGGCTAAACAACACTGCAAAAGAAGTAGGGTATAAACAAGAGGTTAAAAAGCTGCAGATTGCTAAAAATACTTAACATTTTAAATTACCCATCTTGTTCACTTCTGACTGCTATAATTCACATTAAAAAAATGTTATTGTGAGCTACATGCAATTGTTAATTTTTAAAATCACATTTGTACAAGTGCATATAAGTAATTACACTTCTAGTCACCATGCAACAAGTAGTCGAAGAAATATTTTAAAATATCATGTTATGTGGTTTTTTAACACCTTGTCCTAATTTGGAGGGGAAAAGGACTTTATTTTATATTTTTCTCTGTATAGTTAGGTTTGTATTTGAAAATAGATGTCTGTAAAAAATAACATAAAATAGGATGAATTCAGAAGTGATGAAATCATAAATGTTCAGTCAACAACTAGTAACAATTGTTATAGGAAAGAGATTGAGATATGTTGGGTTTACTCTGAGAAAAAATGATCAATGAATTACAAAATAGGCATTGAATTGGGAGGCAACAGGTTTTATGAAAAGAAAGGACGCCAAGGAAAACCTTGAAACAAACTTTGCTTAGAGATGTGAGAAATATCAGACTTAATTCTAAATGAGAAATTGAGCGAGTTGCTCGAATAGAGCAGTATGGAGACATTGCCTAGTCCCTATGTAACGTTTACGCATGCGAGATGAATAATAATAATTAAAGCCATTTGGTGTTCATTAAAGTGCAATGCTGATTGTCCTATCAATGAATCGATACATTTCAACAAACAGATCACCTATATGTCTGCCTAGAAAACTATAACATCAGTTCAATAAAAAAAACTTATTTTCTTCCTATTCTAGGATTGTGTCCGTCATTCCAGTAATTGGTATAATTGCTATTGTGGTGGTGTCTGCCATACAAAAGCCTTCAAATCTGATGTCCCTAGTTGGTTGGACATTCTGTGTTGTCCTGCTGCTAATTTGTTCAAGAGCTCCTAGAAAGGTAGATATGAACTTCTAATACATTGTTTACAAGTAAAATCAAAAGTGTAATTAATGGACAGCAGACTTTTTAATGCTATATAAATTTAGTGCAAGCTGAATCAATTCTTTGTCTTCAAATTTACTTAACCCTGCACTCTGCTGAGTCGATAGACTGGCTCTGGTATATTTTAAGATCAGGCAAAGTCAGTATACTAGCTAATTCATTATATTTTGCATTATAAAGTCTTTGGAAGGTAAAAAAAAAAAAATTACAGAGTGAAAGGGTTTAACATAGAAAACGTATATCAAATCACTTCATGTTAACCTCTTTGTAATATAATAAATATGATGTACTGATTTTAATAAGTTAACACAAAACTATTATGCATGTTCCAAGGTAAACTGGAGGCCTGTTCTTGGTGGATTTGCACTGCAGTTCTATTTTGGTACTCTGACTTTGAAGTGGGACAAAGGGTTCCAGCTTTTCAATGCCATAGGAGACATGTTCACCACTCTCTTGAGCTATAGTGATTATGGTGCAAGTTTTGTGTTTGGTGAATTGAACGACCATTTCTTTGCTTTCAAGGTTAGTGTTGACAATGAAATATATTAAATAACAAGAAAATAAATGAAACTTTGTATCAGTAAATAGTTTGTGTCTGTCTATAAAGCCTTTTACAGTAAAACATCGGAACAAAAGGAAAACCAAGAAAACAATTGTTAAATGGGGAGCTGGAATCATGTCTGAAGCTGCAGAAATCCATCACTCAAGTCATCTGAAAAGCACAAGACAAATATAAAAGACCACTGTACTGGGCTACAACCTGGTAGCAGTGTGACAACAAAAGAAAAAGTTTTTGTCGTTATCCAAGTTTTAATATTTAAGCCAAAATAAAGGGCTGGATAAATTATTGTTTTCATAATTTTATCTGTTGTGTACATTTAGTCCTTACAAAGCTCATTACTGAACTTACATCCCCTCTTGTTGTCACATGTGCTGTGAAGTTTTATCTAAAGGTTAAGTTTTTATTATTGTGCCAAGTTTGTTACAGTAGTTGCTGTAACTCTATGATGACCTAACATTTCTTTAATTTCTATCCATCTGGTTCTAGGCCTTCTTCCTGTTTTAAGAGAACATCTACTGCTTAGGGGAAAAAGTGGTAGTAGACTGAATTTCATTCCTATAAAATAGCTAACTCATTTTATATGACAGTGTGGTTCCTACACATTTTTACAGATCTGTACTTCTATCTCTTCTGGTGACGTCGATAGCTTTTAATTTACATAAGATATTAAATACTTATGTTTTTAAATGTTTATTGTACGTCATTTAACTCATTCCATACTAACTGCCACAGGGTGCGCCAAGAATGTCTTAAAATAACCCAAGTGCCGCACACTGTGCCAAGCACTGTCTCAAATAAAATTAGTGTTAACTTTAGATCAAAACTATCTATATCTACATCATGGTATGGTTGAGAGTTTGTTTTGTTATTTTGATGAAATGTGTAGTGAAGATGTCAAGCTGTTCACTTTGCATTCTGAAGGTCGTGGGTTTGAATCTGGGCTGCATTGTTCAGTTCCAGAGTTTATTTTTTCCAGAGATCCCTAGGATTGTTTCTGTAACTACAAAGTGCTCTGTGCAATACAATCTGCATGTCCTTTCTGCTGAGAGGGACCAAGTCATTTTGGGAAACCTGATGTAGTGAAGTAACAAACCGCCTATTATTGCACTTATGTGAAACTGGTCATTACTTGTTGAGTTAGCATAAAGCACTGGTTGCTTCTTTGAACTTCTAAATCAAGTGATTTAAATTTATTTTTCAACTGTTGCATTACATACATATGATTTGCCTTGTTTAATATTTTCTTTACATTTTATACTGTGCAGATTCTTCCAGTGATAATATTCTTCAGTTGTGTGATCACTATGCTATACTATTTGGGTGTGATGCAAGCTATCATCGGTAAAATTGCATTGGTCATGCAGTACACTCTTGGAACAACAGCTGCTGAGTCATTGAATGCTGCTGGAAACATATTTGTTGGCCAGGTCTGTCTCGTTTTTATAGTCTAGCTTTAGTTCTAATCGCTAATTTGGCATCATTTGTTATTTCACCACTTTCAACTAAAATATTGCAAAGGTCACAGGTATATGCATAATATTATTAGTTGATATTGTATGGAATTCAATTCTGTACTCAGTTCTTGTAAAACATTTATGGCTAACTAAAATTTGAAACTTATATCCTGCACCCTATGTGATTCCTGCTAGTTTCATCATCTGAGTTTCTTATGTTCACAGCATTTTCATTTTGCGATTTCTATGTCAGTCCGCTTTTCATTGGGATTCCTATGTATGTGTCTTTTTTCAGTTTGCTGATGTCTATTTAATCTTACAATTACTACATATTCTTTAGTTTAAAGTGTAAAGATTGTATGTTTTAAAAAAATCTCATTTAGAAGTCACTTCTGTGGCCATTTATCTTATTTTTGTAAGACTTGTTTTTGCTGTTTGCTGACTTTGTATTTCCCTTAGTTATCGTAGTTAGTCCATGAGTGAATAGTGATCTGTGGATCCTTTATGGTATTTTATCCAGTCATTGATATAGACTATGATAAGTGTCGAAAATATCACACAGCTTATAAATACTCCTTGTTATAAGTTCGATCTGTAAATTAAATGTTATTTTATTTCTACTCTAGCATGTCTAGTTTAGAGCTAGATGTTTATACACATGTCCACAGTCATGATATTCTAGAACTTTGAGGGTTTAACCAAAATATTCACAATTTATTAACAAAATATTCAATGTTAATTTTAAAAATGTTTCATATATAGTTGTTTAGTTATAATTATATGTTTATTAACATACAATTTACAGACAGAGGCCCCCATTATGATCCGCCCGTTTCTTGCCATTATGACACTTTCTGAATTGCATGCTGTCATGGTTGGAGGCTTTGCTACAATTGCTGGTGCTGTATTGGCTGCATACATAATAAAAGGGGTAAGAATATAATCTGAACTTATACACCCAGTTCTATGCATTTAAGTCATGAATAATATTTCCCTCTATTTCTCTGCTTATCTATTTTTATAAATTCAGACTGATTGCAGAAGAAGAGAAAGAATTAATAGTACTAGAGGTATATATTGCTGCAAAAAATTTATATTCAAATATTTGTTCAAATCCAAAATGTTGTATTTGATGAACTTTCATCTTGCAGGTTTCAGCAACACATTTGATTACAGCCTCTGTGATGAATGCTCCGACTGGTCTGGCAGTCTCCAAACTTTTATATCCTGAACTTGGTCGCAGTAAAATTGCCAGAATGAAAGAAGTCATTGAGGAGAAACAGTAGGAAACTTTCTTTTTCTGATAAATATTGATAATAAACAGTACTGATTCACTTGGTAACATTTTAAAAAAAAAAGTGTGCAAGTAAACGTCTCTGGTTGTAACATTTTTATGGAAATCTCTGTAGCGATAAAATAAGATGCTCACCTTTGTCTTCAAAAGTACTTTGTTCGCTTCCCACATGTAACAATTAAACTTTTTCTAGGGATCCCTTATATGTATGGGTTAGATGGAGTTCCTATGTTGTCTTGAATCCTTTGCTGTGATTTTTTGTCAAATGTTGTATTGGTTTTTTGTTTTAAAACTAAATTACTTTTGTGTTTTTATATTTAACCTCAAACTTTTAGTGGCATATTTAACATTGCTCATCTGCTAATATAGTGGAAACATTTTAACGGTCTTCAATGTCCTTAATTTGACATGTTTTTAGACTTTAATATATTAGTTCAACTAACTTTGTATGTGTTGATTAATTTGGACTTTTAAAAAAAATCCCTCCAGAGACCAAAAGTGAGTAAACTGATGTGATTACACAATTTAACCTTTTCACTCTGTAATATTTTTTAAATATCTGAGCACATTTTCTTTGCAATATACACTAAATAAGTCAGTATACTAACTGCGTAATCTTAAAAAAATGAGCCAGAGCATATCAGTGCGAAAGGGTTAAGAACGAGTATAGTAAATTATATCAAGGTATCAAAAGCTTCTTCTTTCCTTCTTTTTGCTACTAGGGCTAGACATGGGCAATGAATAAAGCACAGGCATAGAGAATAACTACATGTGAAATTTCAATGTCTCATAAGGTCACTTATAGCTCAAGAAGAGACAGTTAAAATACCAGCATCAAAGAGAAGGTTGAAATAATGACAACGGAATCCATTTGCTGGTACTGCTCTTCTTGCTTGTATTTCTAACAGCTTACCTAGCAGCAAATCAGTTTTTTGGAACATTATGTAGGAAGGCTGTGGATGATTTTACTCATGGCTGTGGTCTCTCAATGATCATATTCTGAATGATAACATAACAGTTGATAGAGCAGCTACTTTCAGACTGCAGGTGCTTGTATCCAAATTAAGAATGGAAAGAAGTAACCTTAAAGAACACACATACCATTGCTGAACAGGACTGCACAAGTTTGTATATAGTAAAATGTAACATGAGTGGAAGTAGCCTTAAAGAACATACTTGCCCTTGCTGAAAGAGAATGAAGGAATTTGTGGTTCCATGACAATTGCGCACATAGAGAACTGAACTCAGAAAACGATTATCGTGTTTTTATCTGAAATGAAGCACGGTAAATAGGCAAGTGACATTAATAATCTTTAATTTCATAAACCCATGCCATAAACACAAATTACTGCAAATTAGCCATTTGCCTTAAAAACCAAAAGCTTATCTTGCTCTTCTTGATAGAAATGTAGGAAGATTAAAGACCAACCATTCTACCATGCTATTAATTTCCCCTCGCTATCAACTAACGCCTCTAACGAAAGTAATAATTGTTGACCAAGGCAGGAGGAAAGGTTTAACTGTACAGAGTTGAAATATATCTCAAAGGAACAGCAAACAAATCTACTATTCCTGCGTTAAGTTTTCAGTTCTGTGTGCAATAGTCTGATTACCTGAATTTGTACATAGTCAAATGTAACATGGTTAGAAGTAACCTAAGAGAACATGTTTTTTTGGTTCTTTCTAAATCTGAATTTGTCCTAGTACAGGATGTTATTTTACAGAATGAACATTTCTTGAATTTGAAGAAGAAAAAAAAAGTATGAATATATATAAATTTATCATTTCAGACCTTTCAACAATCTGATTGAAGCAGCAGCAGCTGGTGCCTCTGCATCAATTTCATTGGTAGCCAATGTTGGCGCCAATTTGCTTGCATTTGTGGCTCTACTTTACCTCGCCAATGGCATTCTTTCATGGTTTGGTGCATTTGTTTGCTTCCCTGAGCTTAGTTTTGAGGTAATTTTTACCCCCAGCCATTTCTTGTTTCAATTTTTAGTTACATAATAAAATATAGCAAAATTACTTTAGTTTGAAAACTGAACTATTGTGTAGTTATTTGTCAGTCATTTTGTTACACACTGAGATTTAGACTGACAAGTCGATAAATTCTCATCCTACTAAAACATGATTTCCACTTAACTAGATTATTTCATTTGGGAGGGAAATACATTTGGTAGAAGGTGTGATCTGACCCCACCCAAATGGGATAAATAGACAGCATTTTCAGAAATGAAAAATTCCTTCAAAAATTGTCACCATCTTCAAAATTACATTGGGGATCCTCGCCAATGCTGCAGAGTTCATGCACTGTCGCTGAGACCTTTCTGTGTAAGAAAGAGATTGAATCACATATTCGTCGAAGTGCAATAAGGATGGTCATATTACTCAATCCCTGGTTAACTTGAAACAAAAGCGGTGGATCAATAATAGATTATTGTGGCACAAAAACCACATCATTTAAAACATTAAATAGAATGAAATAATTCTGCTTCATAAACTACAAATGACACAATTTAAGAATTAATTTTTTTCATAAAGTCAAGAATTGAATCTTGTGAACAGTTAGTGATATTTCTCTCTTGCAACAATTCTTTAAACGATCATGTAGATGATAGACAGGACTAGAATGCTAAACAAAATTCCCTAAACCTTTTATAAGCCTGCGTGTTCGTAGCGCGTTGGACTAGGGTGACTAGTCCTCTGTAAGTGCGGGTTCAACTCCGCGGACTGACAGAAAAGTTACAGGTTCCCCAGATTTACGGTGTTCGTGGCACCGAGCCGAAGGATTACGATGTCCATGACACCGAGTCGAAGAGCTTTCAGCTCAAGTGCTTCTGGATCAGAAAAAACAAAAAACCTTTTATAAAGAAAGTCAACATGTGCAAAACTGATAGTTACTCTGGACTTGAAATATGTGGTCAGAAAAATCAATGAAAACATTTTGTCTAACAGATATATAAATCTAAATACCAGAAAGTCAAACATTTTTAGTGTAAAATATAAACAGTGTTTATAAAGTATATAATTGAATTTATATTTGTTGACAACTGATATAATTGGGGAAGGAGACACCATGGTTCGACAAAAGATTGACAGCAGAGCTGATTAACTGCACCAAGGAGAGAGAGTTGTGGAGAGACATGATTACCTACGCCGGCAGGCATGACACTTTATTGATTGAAAATCTGATTTATATAATTCAGCATAAGTTGGTTCAACTTTATTTGTTTATTTAAATGTTAACATTTAATGCTGTATAAATATTAATGAATCTATTTGTTGGTCATCACAGGTAATATGTAGTTATGCCCTCATGCCACTAACATACATCATGGGAGTGGAATGGAAAGATGCTGGAGCTGTTGCTGAACTTATTGGAATCAAAACTTTCCTTAATGAATTTGTTGCTTATGATAGACTATCTGCCATGATGAAGAACCGCATTAACTGTGGTAGTGGACCTACCCTCTCGGTATGTGTGTTAAAATTCTGGTGTGGTGGGGGTGATTAAAAGCATACATTTTGAATGTTCAGATTTGCCTGTGTGTTGCAGTGACTGCAAGAGGAGCAAAGAATAGTAACACTGCTACCTACAAAGCATGTCATAAGAGGTGACTGGGGTAGGGCCTATGGAAGTTACACTATTAAATAAAAGCGTCAAAGTAATTGGATGATCTAGCATACTTGTAGGCGCATAACTGACACAATGTACAATTTGCTCTTAGGCTCAGATTACATACAAATTGCAAAGAGTGGTTAACAAATTGTCAGTATGGGGTGTTTAAAGAAGAGGAATGTTCAGATTGTTATTTGTAACTGATGAATTCTATTTGATAGTGAGAACTAAGATTAGTTTATGTTGACATTTGTAATTTATCAAAGTCTGTGATATTCTTAAAATAGAAGCTTTAAGCCGCACACTGCGCTACGTCGGAAGTCCGTTGCACGCTTTAAGTCGCACACTGTGCCATAGAGTTGCTTCCCTTGTAAGAAGTCTTTCTAGTTTTACTTCTACTATTTTACTTATACTACTTTTTAACCTTGTTATTCTATTGAGTTGTCCAGTTTTCTTCAATTTAGTATATAATAATATATATATGTTTATTTATTGTGAGTAGTTGGGATCATAATTTAAAAAAAAAAAAATTTCTTTACTTCCTTGAATTAACTGCTTAAAAATTGAGGAAATAAATGGCGTGGAAAGAGTTAAAGGAATTATGTGAATTGGTTATTTAAAAAAACAAAATCACTAAAAACCCGAAAAAAGAAACACTTGCCAGATTCTCATACAATGGCCTACGCAGGGAGAATGGTTAAAAATAAACAGAACTAGAAGCTACACTGGCAAATATGAAGAATAGAGGGTTTAAATAAAAATAAATGACATGCAGTGAATGGAAATTTCATGTATAACATCTTGTGTTTTCAGGTGCGGTCAGAGACCATTGCTACATACGCTCTATGTGGGTTTGCTAACTTGAGCTCCATAGGAATTCAGCTGGGTGGTCTTGGATCTATGGCACCAAATAGATTGGGAGATTTGGCTAAAATTGCTGTTAGTGCTTTATTTGGAGGAATCATTTCAAACTTGATGACAGCATGTATAGCAGGTTTGTTTGTGTTGCTCTTTGTTCATTTTGATTTCATATTTGTATACTATAATAAGCTAAAGATCAGGATTATGAAAGGCTATATTTACTTTGTTATAAACCAAGAGAAAGCATTCAATAAAGTAAACAGGTGAAAATTATGGAAGATTCTTGGAAGAATATTTGTCCAGGGACAACTATTAGGTAACATCATGGCCATATATCAGGATCATCAAGGTGCGTATCCTTTATAGGATGTTGCTCTCTTTGCAGTGCATCTGAAATTCACTCTGTCTCTAGTCAGTTCACCCACTTCGTCGATGGTCATATTCATGGTTTCTTTATATCAAGATAGCAAGATCATAGTAAAAACAGAAGGAATGACCTACTTTCTTTCCATTAGATCAGGTGTCAGGGAGGAGGAAAGATTTAAAGAATATTTTTTTTAAGTTACAAATGAAGAAAAAATTACTGCACAAAATAAAATATTTCTGACAAAAAGAGATGACAGCCTTGTAGAATGCATCATAGGTAAGAAAGTAGTACTGAACATAAACCTTAGTGGGGAAGTTGAAGGATGGCGAGGAAGATTGAGATACAAGTAGGAGGAAAATCTCAAGACTGACAAATTACAGTCTGGCAGAATGCAACATAAACGCAAGAGGCAGGGGCTGTTTATGCAGAATAATATATTTTCCCCAATGTTCCTTTCACTAAAGGGATTGTGCCACAGGACCCAATTGTCATTACAGAGTTTAAAAAATTTACAAAAGTGTGAAATAATTTATAGTTTTTGTGTCCTATCACTTCATGTTTACTTATCAATTTTAATAACATAACCATATCTCATAGGCCATTCATTAAGTTTGTGTTTACAATTTATAACATCCTTATTTTTCTCCACAGGTCTCCTTGTTGTCGAAGTACCATTTGATGTGACATCGTGCCTAAATATAACAGCTGCTGTTGTTAACAGCACCTTGATTTTATAGTGTTCAGCTGATTACAAATGTTAAAAGATTTGAAAGTGAAGTTCCCTATTGTTGCATCCTGGAGATGTTGTTAACTTCAGGGAATAGTCCGGAAGAGACATTAGCATGTCACATTTACAACATTCAACATGTCTAATAATTTTTATTGCTTCTGCATTGATCTACGAGGGAGTATAAGTTTGCCTTTTTGTTTCCAGTGTAAGTCAGTGGAGTTACTACTTCTGACTCCAGGTCAGTGTTTCTCCTGGTGCTATTTTCTGACAGGCTGGTAACAACAGCTTTTGTTCTTTCTCTAAAATCTCAGAGGCCTTTCTCACTGATGTGACAGTGGGTGCAATGCCACAAGTTATGCAATCTTCAATTTGGAGGTGACTTTCTTGTGATTCTTACAACTTTGTGGCATCTGGATGTTGAAAGAGGGGATTCCCTTGCAGCCCATAAATCTCTGACAGGCTTTACCATATGAAAGTTTGTATCAATCCATACTGTTTGCTGTGTTAGTTTCCAGAGCACACACGAGGAGGGAGATCAAGGTCTTTGCCCGTGTTTTATAGTCTTTGCTTTACGGTGCCATAAACAATTTTAGTTTTGTTTTTTTTGTTTGTTTAGTTATTTTTAAGCTCTTAGTACTTTGTCCATTGCCTACTTAACACATTAACTACAAAAACTGCAAATGACTTCAATTTGTTGTCCTGTTTGGCTATGGACTGCCATATGCTTCATTTTCAAATTAGATCTATATTTATGTAAGGACATTTCCATCATTGAAAATGAAAACCATGTCTCTGCACAATTCTTTCCTTGGTGCAAGTAATCAGTTCTGACATTCATCTTTTGTCGAACCACAATGTCAGACTATCCAACATCTTTTCCCTCTGCCTTCCACTATATCTCCTTCCCTGTATTTTACCCATTGTCACCAAATGTTCTAAACACCCTCTTCACATAAACCTGAAGACCCTTGATTGGTGTTTTCTTTTGATAAGGTTTATGGTTCAATTTGCTATCGAGATAAAATATACAAAAGTAGGTGACATGTTGACAATAATAACTATAACCTGTGAGAGATAGCATTGATGACATTCTCATGAAAATAGGTGGTCATAGGACCTGTTCAAACCCTTGATTTCATACTTTCTCTTCTCACCTTGATAGGCAAAGATTTGTTGTACAGTTGGTAGCTCATTTTGTAGAATGCTGCTTTTTCCTATTCTATTCCTTATCTCTGAGCTTCATCTGTCATCTGATACTATCAAGACAGCTAGATATTGAAATGTTTTAATAATGTTACTTTCACCATGATATGTTCACTGTACATATAGAACAGATCACATTTCTTGCCACTTTGATCTGATTGATATTTCCTATGTGATTAGCAATACATATTGCTAGTATTTGTTGCCATAACATGATTAAACATATATCTTTGCTTTATGTATAATCTGCTGTAATCCATACACTCAAGTATAGATAGGCTTCTATTTTTATGGCCCTATCTAATCAGTGCTCCAATATATATGTATTTTGGCCTTGCTTTAATAAAACCCACATATTATATAAATGAATACGTTTACATATCTCTGTCTTTAGTTAAAGTAAGAAATATGCTTCAAGATAGGACACATGGCTAAACAGTTTCATCTGATTTGTTTAATATTTTTCATGTCATTTAATTTGCTCATTTATGTACACATCTGTACACTTTTGTCAATGGTAAACTAATGAACTTAACAATGCAAATTAATATACATTCATGTTATACAATAATGGAAATACAGTATAGATGTAATTTTTTGATTGATTGAAACACATTTAGTTCTATCAAAAACCAAACATATTGGTCCATGATTTTCATTTTGTCATAATGTTTATATCTGAAATTTATGTGTAGCTGTTGTGTGTTTATGTTCATTCTTATCAACGTAGTTAAAAGTTAACTACGCTTTGTGATCTGTATGGTTTGTGCTAAGAATGTGTGAGTGCATCCCCCAATCTCATCCTATTCCCCCATTAGGTACCTTCGACAGCACATCCACATTTTGGTCACCTTTTGTGTAGTAAATGGAAAGTGTGTTTCCAGCTGTCATTGTTGACATTTCTTGATCTCCACCTTTCACTGCATTATAAATTTACATATTTCGTCTATCCATCCTGTTTATTGGTTATAAAATAAGGAATACAAATCTCAATACATTTAATATTAGCAGGAGAATGAGGTGTGTTATGTTGATTTCATTAACTTAAGTATTTCTTACCTTTTCTTTCCTGCTGCTGTAATGTAGTTTCTAAACACTATAGATGGGCTGGATCAACTTGAGTCTTGGTTTGAACAAAATATTCTCCTATTATTTAATAAATTTTGTTAAGCCTGCAACATCCTGATGTAAGAACAGATTAGAATCTTATGCTATCAACATGAAACTAGTTGTATATGAATATACTACTCTACATATCATTCTGCTTATTTCTGTCATATCAAACATATTCAGCAGTTTTCACGCTTATTTTTTGTTTTACTGTGCTTGTTATTGAACATCCTTTCTGACCTAATTGTTCCAATTACTTTATACAGATGTGGTCACTAGACTCTACCCCCAATGCTGTCCCAGGTTTTGATATATCATGAACCGCATAGAAATTTGTTTCTGGTTTTCTGTTCGATATTCAAGAATATTTCGGTAGAATTCAAATACATTTTCCATTGTATGTGAAGTCAATAACTTGTATACTCTGCAGGTTAAATTGAAAACCTTTGTATATATCAGAGTCCATAATTTATTCTACATTTGTTACATGTTGTTGTTTGTGTGCAATGTTTTAACAAAATAATTCCTAGCATGTCCATATTAGAATCAAGAATTCCTTTACTTATGTTAAGAACACATGTTGTTATTTATTTGTTAGTTATTTATTTATGTTGAATAATTGCATATTACAAACACTAGTACTAAATTTGTATTTGCTTATCTAGCAACAATATTATAATACTGTATTTAGAGTTGAAGTAATAGTTGCAATTTTTATTTTGCTTATTATTTGCTTTCAATTTGAATTGATGAAATTTGTGCATACAATGTGTTTTTTCAGCAGCTGATTTTATCAGTGGTGTGTCTGGTCAAATATATAAGACCATGGGTCCTCATTCGGGAGACCCAGGTTCAATCCCTGGTAAGGCCAAGGAGTTTTTTTTTGTCGGGTGGCATAAAGGAAAACTCCTAACCTGAACAGTTCACAGTGATTGCACTAGCCATGCGATCATTAAATTCCACAGGCTCATGTCCCCTTTCCTGTCTTCCACTGCCCTAAAAAGCAATATTATAGACAGTAGCAACAGATTTCATCAATATAGTCACAGGAACCACTGTGTAGGTACTCTGCCATTTCATCTAGCTAAAATTGTCCCAACACCTGTGAGGACATTTAGAACATAATGTCGCCCGAGTGGTTACCAGGGCCCAAATTGGGGTGTAAAGAATGGAACCACTGTTACCTACCACGCATGTTGTAAGAGGCGACTAAGGAGATTTGATGTAGGGCTTGCTACCTCACACCATAAAAAACACTAGATGTCTACAGAATGGAGGGCGAACCGAGTAAACGCTGGCTGAAACTGGACACATCGCCGCAGGATAAACACCAGAACTCCAAATGGTGCTGAAGATGTGACGTTTCAGTTTGGAATATCTTCATTGCACTCCGGACATGTCCATAGGTGCTCCAATCTCCTTTGCAATATCTCCATCAGCGTCCAGCGACTGACCGTACCAGTTCTATTTTGATTGATGAGCCTACTCGTATATCTGTTGTACCGTTCTTTTCTTGCCACACCAATCTTCAAACCCAGTTCTCGCAATCTAGTAGTTGACGTGGATTGGTTTAGATGAAGGTCCTCTCTGCGGCCACGCTCTATGAGGGCATTCACGATGTCAGCTCTGTCCATTGGCTGGCCCTCTGATATAGCGGCAGAGCCAGCCAGCCTGTCTGCTCTCTCATTGCCAATGACACCCATGTGCCCCGAACAAAGACAAGTGTAATTCTGCAAATTGTTGACGCCTGCAGTGATTCAGTCCATCGCCTGCGCACTGAACCGGCCTCCACCTTTCGGATCATACTCAATGAGTCACTCAAAATGCACGCATGAGTGTAGTTTTGTGACTCTAGCCAGACGTAAAACACACCAATGCTTGGGCTGCATAATCAGATTTCCACATGAATAGAATTTATGGGAGATCTGGTACATCGGTCTGGGCGGTGATCACGAGAGAGAACATGATGTCAGTTTTGTTTATGTTTACTTGTTTAAACAAATATTTGAAGATTTTATGCGGTCTGATATCAAATTGTTAAAATGAAAACTACATGAGAATTTCCAAAGCTAGTGTCTCAGTTGAAAGACTGACATTGTGTGACATCCAGATGGGAGTGATGTTTGTCAACAAATCAAAAATGCCCTCATACCATAGTGCTCACTACCCTGGCATGCCAGAAAATTAGGCCACTTCCATATAAGCTGTTTTTGCAAATTGTTCAGAACCAAGTGGCAGAACAAAGTACCAGATAATGAAAGCCAAAATTTCAGGCATCTACATGCAGCTGTAGAATTCCCAAGGGAAAATATGTAGGAAAAATTGTACCCATGCCTGATAAACGTGTCCCAAAACAACTTGTACACTGAGGATATCACCTCCAGGAAAAAAATTACCCAACTAGATGCAGCAACACCACTAGAGGCAACTACATTTTTTAGTAACTCTAAAGTGCTAAAGATAGGATAAACCACTCTGCCTGAAGAGACAGAACTACCAACATCCACAATTATGGTCACAATTGTCCCAACTATAGTAAGGGATTCTATGTTAAAGTTTGACTTGACAGTCACCTTCGTACACATCAAAGTGAGAAAACAATTCTGAAGTTGTCTTCATCATCACTTGAAATGGACAGATATTAATCTATTCTACATAATATTAAACTGAAAAGGAATCAAATGTCATACAATGCTCTTTACTTTGTTTCTTATATTACCATTTTAATAAAGTAATTAACATATTTAATTGAATCTTAGAATATGTTGACAATATTGTTTTCTGTGACATTTAAGTTCGGTTTTACTTAATTCAAGTTTTATTTTATGAAACCAGTGGTAAAAAAACTTTTTATGTCAAGCATATTGTTTTAAAATGTAAAAAAAAAATTCTTTGCATGTTTCAGCTTCTTTGCATTTTCAGTTTAATTTATTTCTGTGTTTTTATTTAATGTCTGCCATCTTCACCAGGACCCTAGCTGGGGCTACATAGTTTATGCACTGCCGCTGAAAGATTCCTGTGTAGGATGGAGGTCATTGCATACATGGTTATTTACTGATTGCAATGATAATGGTCATAACAATCTGAACAGTTTTCAGTATGACAGCGGTCATAACAATCTGAACAGTTTTCAGTATGACAGTGGTCATAACAATCTGAACAGTTTTCAGTATGACAGCAATAATATTGATTTCATTAAACATTTCTGCAATTTTTGACTGCATTTTTTTTTTCTGTACCCTTTTGTTGTAATCAAAGCTGTTTTTTCGATGTGTTGCCGGGGCTAGCAAGGGGAGAAAAGATTAGCAACACTGCGACCTACAAGGCATGTCGTAGAGCGACTGAGGTTCGGCCTAGGAAAGCTACCTTAGTAAATAAAAATCTTTGCAGAAATCGGATATGCTGGCCTACTTGTAGGCGCATAATTGGCACAGCGTACAATTGCTCTTAGGCTTGAATCACATACAAATCGTAAAACTTGGTCGATATGGAGCGTTCGAAGAAGAAGAAAAACTTTTCTTGTTTAGTTACTTCACAAAATGGGAGTGTCTGCTACAAATAATATTGGAAGGCAATATTCAGGGATAGAAAAATAGAGACTTCTTCGTCTTCAGCGATCTCTGGTCATGCGCTTAGTTGATTGTGGACCACAAACTGGGCAGCCAGGTTTCCCCAAAGCTTAGTTTTTAGGTCAACTGAGTGTGGCCACATGTTGCTTCTCAACTCACAGAAGAGAGGACAGTCTTGCAGGATATGCTCTGGTGTCAGTTCCACCTGTTCACACTTGCAGAGAGCTGTTTGACTAATTCCTAGTCTATGTGTTTGTTGAGTCTGCAGTGTCTTGTATGTAGTCGAAATATAATGACCTGGTCTGTTTTGCCTAGGTCTTTGAGAAAGTCTTTTCCATAATCATATCCAGTGTTTGTCTTCCAATCTACTGCAGATTTTCTCTGAAGGGTTTAACCTCCCGGGAGACATTTAATGAACCTTTAATTGCATATACATGCCTGAACTTTACGGCTCATTGATGTTGACCGACAAGTGAGATAACAGAGTACAGTGGAGAGACACGATCAACGTGTCTTCAGACGGTCTAGTCTGAATTTTGACCGACAAGTGAGATAACAGGGTACAGTGGAGAGACATGATCAACCTGCCTTCAGACGGTCTAGTCTGAATTTTGACCGACAAGTGAGATAACAGAGTACAGTGGAGAGACACGATCAACCTGCCTTCAGACGGTCTAGTCTGAATTTTGACCGACAAGTGAGATAACAGGGTACAGTGGAGAGATACGATCAACCTGCCTTCAGACGGTCTAGTCTGAATTTTGACCGACAAGTGAGATAACAGGGTACAGTGGAGAGACATGATCAACGTGTCTTCAGACAGTCTAGTCTGAATTTTGACCGACAAGTGAGATAACAGAGTACAGTGGAGAGACATGATCAACCTGCCTTCAGACGGTCTAGTCTGAATTTTGACCGACAAGTGAGATAACAGAGTACAGTGGAGAGACACGATCAACGTGTCTTCAGACGGTCTAGTCTGAATGAGAAGAATAAAGCTTCTGCGCTCTACCTTATTTATGAATTATGTAGAGTGGTTAAGCCTTGCATTCCGAAGGTCGGGGGTTCGATTCCGGATCTCACCGTTCTGTTCACGAGTGCATTGTTTCCAGAGATCCCTAGAATAGTTACCAGAGCTATGGAGTTCGTGCTTTGTGCAATACCCTCGGCAGGTGGCTGCCATTTCGGACGGAGAGGACCGAGTCATATGGGGTAAAATCCAGTGCAATTAAGTCAATCTCTTTAGACACTTTTTTAATGAATATATGTCGTTTCTTTCCTTATGATCTGCTATTCTCTACAACTGTTTTTGCCTTGTGACAAAAGATAAACTATAAATATATGTAGAGAGAGAAGAAAAGACGATAATTAGTGAACTGATATAGTCTGGACCAATAAACACAGGACGATTCACTGATATCATGGATAGAGAGGTTACGGACGACAGAGAATAATTAGAGATTTAGAAGCGGATGTATTACCGGGTTTTGTGACATTATACAGCAAAGACTTAGCGAGTAGTTCCATTTCATCATCAAATAGCTTGTCCTGAGCAAAACTTTGCCACCCCAACAATCCTTCGGAATTTCTCTCTCTCATTGGCCAGATTTCCCGCCTATGCAGCGATCATGTTCAAAACATCAGTTACATCCTGAATCTATCTTCTCCGTTGTCTTCACCTTCTCCTCTTTGCTGGTATGCCTCCTTCCATGATGGTCTTCTCCAGCCCTTGTCTTTTTATATGTCCAAAATACATTTCCAATTTACAGAATATCATTCATCTTTTGTTAGTCAATGGAATTACGAGACGGAGCCTAAGTTGCAGGCATGTATTGACGTTGTATATTGATGTACCAAATGAGGAATGTTTGATCTAGATTCAAGATAATTGATATTGGACAACCGATAATCTTGGATAGGATCCACGCATAAGAAGATACTCTGGACAGAGAGAAATAACGAGATCCATATATACATACTTCGATGTATGTTGTTTTGTTGATGTGTGTTTCATTGTTACGATTCGGCACAAGCAGGTCAAATGCTAGCTGTTGTGGCATGTCCAAGATATAACCAATACCTAGTGATAGGCGAGTCAGGAATGATATTGGGGTCTGATTGGTGAAACCAAAGCATGCTGTTGTGCATAGTCTTGTCTAGCATAACAGTTACTCCTAGTACGGTAACTCCTTCTGAACTTGTCGTAGGGACTGTTAAGAAAAATTGTACGCCCCTCTAAGAGCTGAGAAAACCAAGCTGTTCTGAGAGATAAAATGATCGCTAAGAAACCCAAGATGTTCTGACAGATAGAAGAATGATCGATGAAAAATAGAAGAGCTTGAAGAAGACCCTTTCGAGCTGACAAAGTCGATAATGTTAATTTAATCCTTTCACTCCACAATTTTTTTTATTTTACATCCATACCCACTTAACACTGCTGTAAGTAAGGCAGGTTGTAATGACCAGGTTACTGAATACTCTTTTGGTTAACGTGATCCAGGAAGTATAGCTATTGAGGCCAGACACAAAGTACTTGATACTAGCCGGTTATACGGAACATAATAACTTCCCGTGCCAACGTAACTACGTTAGTAACGTTCACGCCTTACTACACTATCGCGACTCTCAACATAGGTCTCACATTTAGTTTCCTCAACGAAGAATACTGTCATGACCTCTAGTTCCAAGTACATATAGCTAAATCAGCACGCCCGCCTGCCCAGAGTGTTCATTGCGCGTTGGACGACGGGTGTCAAGCCCCTTGTGAATGCGGTTCAATTCCGCAGGCTAGTAGAAAAGCCACAGTTTCTCCAGATTTACGGTGTTCGTGGCACCAAACCGAAGGGTTACGATGTCCTTAGCACCGATCCGAACAGCTGAAAGCTCAAGTGCTTCTTGATCGAAAAAAAAAGAAAAGTAGATCAGCACAGAACACAATAAAGAATGATGAAGAAGGTTTGTGTTCAGAATACCCAAAATAGCGTTGTAGATATGTCAATCAGCATCATCAGTTCTCGTGGCGACCAATGGCACATACGGCAGAGAGAAAAATGTCTGATCAATTCAATATTGTGCCTTTCTCTTGATCTCGCATCCAACCTCTTATGCATGGCTTTGTGTCAAAAGTTCGACTCTGACAGTTGTTCCGTGCCCTACCGTTATGTCATCCGATTTTCATTAGCAGTTTTGTTGTTTTCTCTGTAGCTGTTTGTCTATTTACAATAGTAGGTCGCAGATCCCACACTTACTCAACTGAGTTATATTTTCACTGGTGCAGCAACATGTGAGCACAATTAAATATTGGCAGTTCTGCCACGTATAGAATACTTCGTACCGCCCATGTCTCAAGACTAAATTTAATGTGATAAACAGAAAAAACTTACTGGACCATCGTCAATAACAAACGTGGCTAAAGGAAAAGATACAGTACGCGTCTGTATCACATAAGCACACGTGTTTCAACGCCGACGGCCACACTGGACAGTGCCAAAATGAGTCTGGATATTGGATTGTAATTGACGATGGTTTGTTATTGACGATGGTTTCACATGCAAGTCCCGTAATCTTATCTATGCCATTATCTGTAAGCGGTGTAACAAGGCTTTCATCGGCGAGACAGACAAGAGGCTCAGTGACCGATTCGCCAAACACTTGCACCGCATACGCCAATGCTCTGTGACCCATGTAGCCACCCATTTCAATGATACTGGCCATTTAGGAGTTCACGATGTCCAGGTCACAGTCATCCGATCATGTTCCTCGGATGATCGCAGTCGATTTGCTCTGGAGAATCGGTTTATTTCTTTGTATGGTACCTTGCGACCACGTGGACTCAACGTATTACATTCCTATGCTTCTTAGTACTTTCTCTTCCCATGCCTTGTAATCTATATGGGTATATGTTGAATGTATTTAAGTTATATATTTACGAGATTTTTCATTGTTCTCTTCCTTCTATTTCTAGTTTTTATGTGTGTTTTGTTACATTTATTCGTATTCGTTTTTATTTCAGATTTTCATTAGAAACTTTGTATTTGGTCGTCCATTTGTTGTTTTAAATTTGTCCTCTGTTGTTCGTTCTGATAAGGGCATTGTGTGAAACGTTGCTGTATTTTGTCATTGTTTTTGTAATTTGTAAAACTACAGTACTTTGTAATTACGTGTTTTGCTAAAAAAAACTGATAGTTTTGTTCTCGGTCGCCGAAAGATTGAAACTGTTATAAGCAGCATTTTGTTTCCGGGCACATAATTTTATGTTGTCGTGGGTAACATACGAATACTAGCACGTACACGACACTGCTTTAATATGTAAGGCAGGTTGTAATGACCAGGTTATAGAATACTTTTGGGTTACCGTGATCCAGGAAGTAGAGCTATTGAGGCCAGACACAAAGTACCTGACACTTGTCGGTTACACGGAACACTTCTGGCTAGTCACAAAACTACACTCATGCGTGCATTCTGAGTGACTCATTGAGTATGATCCGAAAGGTGGAGGCCGGTTCGGTGCGCAGACAATGGACTGAATCACTGCAGGCGTCAACAATTTGCAGAATTACAGAGGGCCAGCCAATGGACCGAGCTGACATCGTGAACGCCCTCATAGAGCGTGGCCGCAGAGAAGATCTTCATCTAAACCAATCTACGTCAACTACTTGTGAGAGCTGGGTTTGAAGGTTGGTGGGGCAAGGAAAGAACAGTACAACAGGTATACGAGTAGGCTCATCAATCAAAATAGAACTGGTACGGTCAGTCGCTGGACGCTGTTGGAAATATTGCGAAGGAGATCGGAGCACCTATGGACATGTCAGGAGTGCAAGGAAGATATTCCAAACTGAAACGGAACACTCTTGACACTACACTGTCACGACTCTCAACATATGACTCACATTTAGTTTCCTCAACGAAGAATACTGTCATGACCTCTAGTTCCAAGTACATAAAGGTAGATCAGCACGCCCGCCTGTCCAGAGTGTTCGTAGCGCTTGAACGACGGGTGGAAGCCCCTGTGAGTGCGGTTCAATTTCACGGGCTGGTAGAAAAGCCAGTTTCTCCAGATTTACGGTGTTCGTGGCACCGAACCGAAGGGTTACGATGTCCATGGCACCGATCCGAAGAGCTGAAAGCTCAAGTGCTTCTGGATCGAAAAATAAAACAAAAGTGGATCAGTACGGAACACAATAAAGAATGATGAAGCAGGTTTGTGTTCAGAATACCTAAAAAGCGTTGTAGATATGTCAATCAGCATCACCAGTCCTCGTGGCGACCAATGACACATACGGCAGAGAGAAAAATGTCTGCTCAATTCAATATTGTACTTTCTCTCGATCTCGCATCCAACCTCTTATGCATGGCTTTGAGCTTTGTGTCAAAAGTTCGACTCTGACAGTTGTTCCGTCCCCTACGTTATGTCATCCGATTTTCATTAGCAGTTTTGTTGTTTTCTCTGTAGCTGTTTGTCTATTTACAATAGTGGGTCGCAGATCCCACACTTACCCAACTGAGTTATATTTTCACTGGTGCAGCAACATGTGAGCACAATTAAATATTGGCAGTTCCGCCACGTATAAAAGACACCACGTATAGCCATGTCTCAAGACTAAATTGAATGTGATAAACAGAAAAGCTCACTGGAACAGTGAAACAACACTGACGAGAAAACTATATTGACCTCTATGCGAGCTATCAAAGACAGTCAGTTTATAGATAAGAAGAGGCAACATTTAAAATAGTATAAACAATATTTCAAGCGACCGAAAAGATTAAGGATGTGCAGAACGAAAATGGTCATTTAACCAGTATTTGTCAAGAAACTGATAGTTGTTGTTCTCGGTTGCACAGACTATTCTAAAAAATGGAAATTCAGGCATTTTTGGTGTTTCAGTTTCAGTTTGAAATATCTTCATTGCACTCCGGACATAGGTGCTTCGACTACCGAGTAAATTTTGTTCTAGTTACGTAGAAAGTAATTGATAAACTCAATATGGCTGACTTGGTTACGGCGTCCACTCACTAAGTATCTACATGGCTTCTCTGGCAACTAAGAATATCATTTATCAAAGTTATCTTTTAGTGAGAATATGTTTCTTGTTAGAAATGATATACATACTCATATATAATCAATAATTTAGCATATTTCCTTTAAAAAATTGTGCAATGTTAATATGGGATAGTCGAAATATATATATATAATTCACCCAAAATCCGATCAATATAAAGATAATTGATAATCATCAATGAATGAATGACAATGAATAAAATAATAAAATACATTCATAATTAGGATTACAGAGTAGTCGTTGTTAATGTTATTATCGATGTCTGTTGTTAGAATCATACAATTTATTTTCTGTAGACTTGTGTGGCTGTCGCTACTATACAATTTACTTTGTGTAAGTTTGATATTACAAATCATAAAAGAATTGTGAAGTCTTGATCCTTTCCTGTGTGTGGATATCATGGCAACTGATTTAACTGATTACTAGTTCCATTCTTCTCTCTGCCTGCACCATCCATGGAATACATGTTTTGATTCTGTTACCCTTAATATCTGCAGCTCCTCAGTGCAGGGCGGACTACATATCTGGTGTATCTCATATAGACACTGAATAGGCAGCAAAAAATATAATGTCATGTAGTGTAAGTTCAAAAAATATAGTGCACTCTGGGATGAGGAATAAGAATGTTAGGAAGAAAATCAAATCAATGATCAACACACCCATAGTGACAGCTTTGGGCAAACAGTCTTAATTTTTCTGTCTTATACATTACCCTATCTATTGAACTCTCAGAAATGGGAACAATGAATCTATACATCATTTGAATGATTTTTCAATCACATGTTGTACAAGTAGGATTAGATACTTAAGTGGTAGAATGAGGAATGTGTAACTAGCAAGCCATGAAAACCAACAGCATGCTTGCATTTAACATTTGTTGGGTAGAGGGGGGGAGACTAAGTACCTATGATTCTGCCAGGAGTGCTATGATGTAACTATTTCTGCTTTGTCCTTTGCTCTCAGACTTCTTTGTTAATAACTTTTAAAAATGTAGATGTTATCGTTTCTGATCTAATGCTCATCTGAAGGGTTTCTTTAGGGTCTGTCACTCATAGACTATAGTTGTATTGACTATACCAGGAACTGATTAATAGATGGTGGTTATGCCCAAAGCCTTGTCTGTCAAATAAGAGCATCACATATAGATATTGTTTGCTTAGTTAATGGGGCATTGTATTTGTACAGGTCTTATCTTCTATTATGGAAGGTCTAGAATGTCATTTTGGTCCTTTGTAGTTTCTTCTGATATAGCCATGCCAGTTAATCTATCCATTCATTACCTCTGACTTTTGCATGCCCAGGGACAAAAATAAATGTGCTTTCCCTGATCCCTGTCTGTACCTCCACCCAATTTTGTCTCACCATTCCTGTTTCGACTTTATGAACCATACTCATGTAGTCACTGAGTACGAAAACATGAAAGTAGTTATGAGATGCCAACCACGTAACCGCCCATACCTCCATTGTCAACTACTTTTCAATTCTACTAATACTACTAATTCTTAACGCATTAAGAGAGTATCCAAACAGAGGGTTTTCAGGGTTGTGAATTCCAGTTGCTGACCAGATTGCAACAGATGGGTGTTAATATTAGTACATCCCAAATATAATGACAGACCAAATATGTAAAAAATATTGATTAATCAACATCGAACTGGTGGGTTGGGCCTCTGGATGCTGCTGGATTTGTTGAGGTGGAGATCGGAGCACATATGGACATAGAGTGCTATGATGATAGTCCTAATATAACTGATAACTGTCAACCTTTATTCCCATGATGTCGATTCAAGGACCAGTAGCAAGGAATTTATGAAAATATTATGAAATATTAGATCACACTAAGAAATGTTGAAATTCATGAAGAGAAGATGACCAAGAAACTTTAAATACCAAAGTAGAAGATGCAAGATCTGAAGACACAACTGGGCTTGTTTGAATAGTAAAAACATGAAAATATGATTTGATGTATGAAACATTAATTCTGCAAGATCTCACTTTTATTTATGATCAATGTAGGCAAGATACAGCAATACTGCCTCAAGAAGTTGTCTTGGCTCCACTTGCCTGCACATGCTGGCAATCAGACAATGGAAAATGAAAATGGAAAGTTAGAGAAACTGGCTTGTGCTGCATTCATTGGGAGGGGGGAAAACAGACATAAATTATTTTTATGAGGAAACAATTATGGTTAAACAGCAGAGTCAGAGAACTGTCTAGTTGAAAAAGAGGTTAAAAGCAAAGCACACAAGTGATGTATGTGAAGTAGATTGAGTAGATGTCTTCTTCGAACACTCCATATTGACCACTTGTTAACCTTTCTTTGTGATTTGTATGTGATCCAAGCCTAAGAACGATTGTACATTGTGCCAGTTATGCACCTAAAGACAGGCCAACACATCCGATTTCTGCGCTGCTTTGTATTTACTAGAGTAGTATCCCTAGGGTCTACATCAGTCGCCTCTTACGACATGCATTGTAGGTTGCAGTGGTTCTATTCTTTGCTTCCCTTGTGGGCCCCGGCACCAAGCGGGCGGATTGAGTAGATGTGCTAACCAACATCTTGTGGGCACAGTGTGTTATATACTGAGATGGCTGCTGGATTTAAGGACTGAACACTCATGAGCTTGCCCAGTGTAAGAGAATGTCAATCCAGAGTACTGAACTGACCTCTTTTATTTCTACAGGTTTTTTAAAGAATGTTTTTAGTTTAATTCATTGCCCAGGTTTGACTTGTGACATTATTATTGTTTTACGATTTACATGTTATGGGAAATTACATAAAAAATGGATCATATGTTTTTGTTTAACTATAATATACCGATTTAGCAAAAATTGTGTGATTCAGTCTTTAACATATTAATTTCACATTTTTCTTTTATGAACTACAGCCAATTATAGTTTGAGCTGGCAGTTCTAACAGGTATACGAGAATGTACAAGGGAAGAATTTTATCACCTACTCCATCATCTTTAAATAATGTGGAAATTGAGGATGACAACGATTATGTTCTGGATCCTGATCAGATGTATGATATCCTGCCACAACCATATCGTAGTATTAACAAGATCCTTACACATATTCTTGATTCAGTATGGGACATTGTGGGAAGCAAAGAGATTTCTTTATTTGTTGAAGCTAGAAAGGTGCAACTACCAAAACTAGGTGACCCACAGATGTTAAATGTAAGAACTATAATACTACAAATGTTAATTCATTTTGGTTTTCTGATTTAATACAAGACAAAGTAGCTTATTTTTAGTTTGAATTATGGATCACGTCTCGGTTACTACAGGTTTTATGTCAGACTTGTAAATGTGAGGTATGTTTTCTTCTTCTTGCGTTGTTCTTTACGACCAATTTTAATCACTCTGTGTGATATGTTTAATCTTTGCCAAGAACATGTATACGTTGCACATTAGTTTGGTAGGCCCCTAAATGCATAGACTTCTACATGTTTAGGACAAGTGTATCCGATTTCAGCAAAACCTCCTTTTTTGCCTCTTACGACATGCGGGACAGGTAACAGTGGCTCTATTCTTTACATCCCAAATTTGGGCTGGGAACCACTCTGGCGTGGTTTTTATCTTGTATGTTTTATCTTGTTTCAAGTTTAATATTTGCTGAATCTGTAACCCACATCAGACATTCATCTTGGCTATCAGGATCCTCCATACAACTTTTAGTTACAGGTCCTCCTTAGGATCTTTGATTCCTACATTGATCATTAGATATTAGAAAGAAATTCTAGAGGCACAATCAATTATCATTACCCTTTTATTGAACTAGCTAACACATTAGCTACTGCACTGCAAAAACATGCTTTGTCTGATTTAATTCTTTTCTTCTCTTTTTCACTCTGCAAGTGTATGTAAAAATAAGCAGCACTTTTCTTATTTTTTAATGTAATTAGATGGATAACATATCATTTTGCAGATAAATGATTGTACTTTTACAAAGATAATGATTGCAACAGGATATTAAGGAAGCAATGAATAAAATATGACGAAGGTGGGAGAACTGGCTAGGAATTGAGAGTTTTTTAGGCAAACTATAAAAAGAGCAACGTTCTGCAAAGAACATATTACATATAGGGGCTGGAGAAGACCATCATGGAAGGAGGCATACTGGCAAAGAGAAGAAGAGGAAGACCACAGAGAAGATGGATGCAGGATGTAACTGATGGTTTGAACATGATGGCTGCAGAGGCAGGATTTCTCTTATGAGAGAGATAAATTACAGAGGACTGTTGGGGTGGCAAAGTTCTGCTCAGGACAAACTCATCAGTTGATGATGAGAACAACATCCTGAATCTCCCACAAGTCTGCGAGGCATATGATCACAAATATTTGAAAAATGTACTAATCTCTCATTGTAATAACAATAGTGATTTTTATGTGACTAAAATAAAGTACTTATGATTAGAGTTTCCTTCAATACAATTTTGTCTATAGATCAATCTATTCATTGATTTTTAATTGTTAAATTAGTAACTTTTAAAATTAGAGCATTGTAGTCTTATAGAAACACACATTTTGTAAATATTCTGAAAAGAAATCACATGATGTATCTGAGCTTTAGTTGTTGTGACTTTAAATTAACTTTATAATACTACAAAAGTAAAATAATATTTTGTGATTTATGTTTACAGTTTTGGAGAGAAAGTACTAATGAGTTTTAAAACATTTTTTCAAGCTGTGTAACGATGCAACAGCTTTAGCATCAAGTACAGATGGCAAGTACATTTTTATTGGACTTCCTACTGGTCTAGTAGTTTTAGATGCCTCCACGCAGTCCTTACTTCAAATATGGGAACAGAATAGAATTGAAATCACAAGTATCAAGTCATACCCGATTGGTCTAGACTGTTATGTAGTCATAACACAAGATGATATGGGTATGTCTGCTAGACTTAAATCTTGTATTATATAACATGAAGAATATTATCTCGTTATATATATATATATATATATATATATATATATATATATATTTTTTCCTCAATATACACTTGTTTGCAGCTCCGATCTCAAATTTTTCAGTGTGTTGTCCTTAAAAGATTGGCATATATTGCCAGTAATACTAGCAATAACATAAAAACACATCAAGATCTCTGAGCTAGGTTTAGTAATGCCAAGTTTGCTTTCAATTTTCACCACACAATATGAGCCAACAGATTTTTTTGTAGTTAAAAGATTTAGACTGTTCAATCCTTTTTTCTTTTGCCGTTACACTGCTACCAAGCTGCGATCCAGTGCTGCGATCTTCTGTATTTGCCTTGCTCTTCTCAGATTGCTTGAGTGATGGATTTCTGCATCATTTTGCATTATTCTAACACTCAATCTAACCTTCTCTTTGTTGATTTTCTTCATACCTTTTGATTAATGTTGTGCAGTAAAAGGCGTTATAGACAGTGTTCAATACTAAAAATAAAATCTGTCCTGCTTCATTTCTCTGAGACAAGGCATATGACTATATATATCACATTAACCCTTTGAACCCTGGCCACCTGTATCTTAAAAATCTCTTCCAGGGAGCTACTGAGTAAAAAAAAGCCCATATCAGAGTTATATTAAAACAGGATAATTTAGCACACTTAAGTGCTCTATAATTTGTTATTGACTTATCCCATCAACTCCGTTATTCCTGCTTATTATCTATTTGCAGAATACTAACTTTAAAATTTATTTGATTTAATATGTGGATATGGCCACGAATACTCCCATATATGTAGATTTTTCTCCAGATTGAACATATGGCTTGAATATAAATAGATTAAAACAATTCCTTGTCGTCTAAATGATCATCTAACTCACTTTCTATATCCTTTAAAGAATAATCAAATCCCAAGTCTAATTCATCTTCAGATCCATTCAAAACAAGTTCAGCAGCTTGCTCTGTTGTTAAACTTTTAGAAAGACTATTTCCGAAAAATTTAGAACATCTTTTCAACATGAAAATACTTAACTAATTACCTTATCAGTACCAAAAAAACCCACACACAACAGGTTCCATCACCTCTCAAAACCATGTAGAACGCATGGGTTGTGTTTGATGTCACATTTATATACAAGTTATTTTCAAATACCGAAAAATAATCTCAAACTGATATATCGGGAGCTGGGTATGCAATGCTTACAGTCAATCCCGAAATATCGGAGCCCGGTTCTAAGGGTTAATGATGCAGAAAAGTGATATAATTTGACTCCATATCAGATGGCCATAAGTTATAACACAAATATTTACTTATGAAAGTGAACATTCAGATCCTAACACAGCTAGAGATTAAAGAGAGGCAATGGCTATGGACTGGACACACCTTAAGGAAACATTCTCACAATATAACCAGACATGCACTTGGCTGGAACTCACGAAAGAAGAGAGAAGCAGGAAGCTCGAAGAGTACCTGGTGAGAAATAGTACAAAAGGAGACCGGAGCCGAAGGTAGAGCTGAGAAGATGACCCAGAATAGATTTAGATAGAGTTACAACCATATTTTTTTAACTGAAAGCATCAAAGTTTAGCAGCAGCATCAGTATATTGAGTGGTAGTAGCAGAAGAAAAGAGAACGTAAGTCAGCAACTTTGGCTTTTATCAGCATTCCATGAGTTATTTCATGTTCCTCTCTGCTGAAAGATCTTACTCTGACTTTGGATGATTGAAAAGTATTTCTTTTTCTGAATCATTTTTATGTTAGAAGAAGTCTTTTGGTTTATATTTTTTTATATGATTTGTTAACAAGGTCCCATTTACAACTTAATTCTGATGACAGGCTCAGGCTTGAAGATCTAGCATGTTTACAGAGCTGAGAACAGAAAAAAAAATAGTGTTGACAAATTAAAATGTAAGCATTTTAATTGTGTCTTTTATAATTGTTGTATTTGTATTTCACAGAGCAGATCAGGCTGTTTGTCTTTGGTTTTGATACTTTGTTCTTTGTCAAGGCCATCAATGAAAATCTTCCGATAAGTAACCATGTAAGTGATCAGTGAACATAAATATTTACTTTTTTGTGAGTATAAACTTTCAAGAACTAGTGCTGTTTAGGAATTGTGAAAATTTAGTAATAGCGTCATGCGAAACATGGTTTCTTTGACATAGGTAACCACATTAGTTTCAGAAATTTAAGAAAACATCGAGCACGACTATCAAGATCGTCGCTGCCTCCAAGGCTCTCTTATGGGTGGCTGAGCAAAAGTATACTCACACGATTATCATTTCAGACTCGATGAATATGCTTCAAAGGATTCAATCTGGAAGTCTGCACGCAGAATGGGTGAACAGCATTCGGAAGTCACATCTCAAGAAAATGGCTGGAAATGCTGGAATGCTAGACAACGAAAGTATTGACCTTCTTGTAAACATTGCCCCGACTACAGCTGGCAGAAGTATGGACAGAGCTGATGTCATCAATGCAGTGCATGCTCATTTATGTGATATGGACGAGTCTTAGACACTGGGTCGATTGCGAGAACTAAGAGTTAAGTTTGGACATGTCATTCAGTGTCATCTTTGTGGTAGAGACAAAAGATATACTAATCAACTTCTCATGGGTACGGTGAGTATCGTGAACCGACATTTAAATTTCGGTTTGGAATATCTTCATTGTGCTCTGAAAGATGCTCCGATCTCCGTTGCAATATATCCAACAGCATGCAGCGACTAAGCATATAGTTTAATTTTGATTGATGAGCCTACTCATATACTTGTGCTGTTCTTTTCTGGTCACTCCAATCTTCAATCCAAACTCTTGCAAGCTAGCAGGTGACGTGGATTGGTTTAAATAAAAATCCTCTTTGCGTTTTTAAAAGTGTAGTTTCCTAGCACATCAGTTTACAAATTCTCTATATGTAGAATTATATGGAATAAGAACTGTTGAGAATGGAAGTAGGTTGGAGAATAAGGTGGTAGCATTGCATCAAGGAGTTATTTATAATTTAAAATTCGACCGAATAACTGGAAATATTAGGTTGTAACGAAAACTCAAATTCATGGTACACATCTAGTTATGGGTGCCCATAATGCTGGTTATATGTTGATAATACTTTGAGAAGAAATTGTCAAAGCACGAAACAAGCACTGAAGTGGTAGTCAATGGGCCCAAGAAAGAAAGGATGTCCTAGGAAAACCCTAAAATGAACTTTACTGAGAAAGACATGAAATATACAGAAGAAAGTTATAATAGATGTTACTAGAACATCATCTGCTAAAAAATGTATTATAGAAAACAGTACATAAAATATTGTGAATGAAATAATGAAAGTTTATACAATTTTCAGGAAAATACTTCCAAAATTCTGTGTCAGAAGTGGGAAGCATCATCATGTGGTCATTATGCTGGCTTTCTCTTTGAAAGTGAGTACATTTTACAATTATTTCTATAGCATCACAAGAATTAGATTTGCAGCACATACTACCATCTTACATTAAAATGTGAATTGTTTGTGTTAACACACATATTTTCCTATATCCTTGAATACTTTAGTTTGTGTAATCTTTTCAATCACTAATGAGTTCATTTATACATTATTGCTTTTCCCAGATACTTCAAGTAAAGAGGTGTGGCTTGAGATTTATAGCTTTCCAGTTGAGAGCTGGTTACAGGATTTTGAGAGTATTGGGGCTGCTTTGAGGGAAACTAACAAGTCACATGTAGGGCTATATAGTTATCAAACTTCTAATGTATTGGTAATATAAAACTAGAATTATAAATTGCACATTTTCACTGCACCAAATACTTGAAAATGAAAGAAATAGAATAGTACAGTTTATATGGTATTTGTTGGGATTGAGAGAGAAAGAGAGATATGGTCTTTGTTGATTTTGAAATAAACTTGTGATAGCCTACACCAGAAAACTATGTAGAAGATCTAATCTCTTGGTATATTACATGAAAGGGGGTCAATAAATATATATATTTGTATAGAAGAAGCATGAGAAAAGAGTATTGAGTGTACCGAGAGTGATAGGAATCCCTGTGTGAAGACTGAGTGGCAGTATGAAGACAGTATGTTGCTCGCCTGCCCAGCGTGTTCGTAGCGCTTGGACAACAGGTGATAATCCATTTGTGAGTGCGGGTTCAATTCCGCAGGTTGGCAGAAAAGCCACAGGTTCTCTAGATTTACGGTGTTCATGGCACCGACCCGAAGGGTTACGATGTCCATGGCACCGAGCGAAGAGCTGAAAGCTCAAGTGCTTCTGATCTAATAAAAAAAGACAGTATGTTACCATATAGAAATAGAAAACAGTTTTTAAGGTTACACATTCACTACCGAATTAAAAAATACGATGTGGTCTAATTAATTTATGTTTTACATTTTCCAGCAGGAAAAATATATAAATTTCATTGAATTAACACATTTTCTAAACTCTTGATTGAACCATGATGTATAAATAGATAGCTTTGCTGTAGATATAAACTGAAAATTAGATCAGAATGGGTTAATGTAAATTTAGCACTAATTTTACATGAAACAAATCTTGACACAGTGTGCGGCAGTTGGGTTATTTTAATAGACAATCTTGGTGCACCCTGCAGCAGTTAGTACGGAATGAGTTAATTTGACTCTGATCATCAGAGCAACACGATTAGATAGCAGTGACCTGGATGTCACGACAACCCAGGTGATCAGTGCTATCCATGTAGGGGCTTTAGGGTAAAAGAATGTTACATATATCATGCAAATGTTGGCAGACCAGTTATTTATCCTCTTGTCTGTTTTGCTTATGTAAGTTATAAACCTGATATTGTTCACAGATTACTGTTTTAAATTGTCTTGGCTAACATGTATTGAATTTTGAATTTTTTCTCTTTTTTGAAATATAGCAAGAGTTGGCAGAAGATAGTGAAAGTAAAGTCATTGAACTATCTACTGGCGTGAGTACTCTTTACTCAGTGTGTGCATATTAGAAAAACATCTTTAGCTAATTTCTCTAGTTATGAGGCTGCTGGTTATGAGTTCCCAAATACATCTGCTTCTTGTTCAATGTCTATCTTTACTGTACTGTGCCAACATTTAGACTATACTTATATATATACATTTTATATTTTTGTGTTACCAGTGTATGTTAATAAATTGAAAGAACTCTTTTTCAGAACACATTATTACAATTTTGTTAGTTGTTGCTTAGCTTTACTATTTCTTGTGTACTTTTGTTTGTCATATATCTGTTAATTATATCATGATATTCTCATATTAAAACAGTATGGAATGAAACTGTTAGGAAAACAAAGATAGGAATACCAAGAGCATAGACTAGCCACTTTATTTCCATGTTCTTCTGTATAAACAATAACCTTTTGTTTCAGTAGTACAATGTTAGTACAATATTTTTGACATTTTAATCTGCTATAAGAATCAAAATGAATCAGTTACAGTAACTCCAATTTTGTAAAATCCTATAAAGGTTTTATAAATCTACCTAAATACAAAACTGCGGTAACAGATATAAAGAGAGAATTATTTGAGAGAAAATAGAGTTGAAATTGCAAGATTTCACTACTGATTCTAAGATGCACTATGTTTTTAGGGTTATTTATTTGTTTAAAAATGTGCATCCAAGAACTGAAGTATTTTGTGTCAGGACATTGAAACATAAAAAAATTTCAAAATGATATTTTACAGACATTCTCATATAGTTCTGATCAGTTTGGATTCATAAGCGATATGAAAGTGTTTCTGTTGGTCTACTTACTGTTTCAAATAATACAATGTTTTTGTTTAGAAATCTAACAATCTATCTGGAAATCTTGAAAGTGGGGAAAAACTGGACATCAAGTTTTCTTATCCCTCAGCAATTCTTAAAATCAAACCACCACCAGAACCTCGCTTAACAGGTAAATATATTTTTATTGACAGGATATAAGATACAGGGAAATTGTTTTAATACAATAAGTGAATACAATGTTCTATCTATCTATCTATTCTCTAATCCTGTTTTGCCTTTCAGCGTCAGGTCGAAAAAGGAGACACCTGGAGCGAGCCTCTCTTTGCACCTTGTCTTTCTTTCTCTTCTCCAATCCTGATTTGCCTCAGGGTAAGAAGAGTTTTCTAGTACAAGTTCTTGTGTGTGCTTCATAAATAGTGTCTTTCTCTCTGTTATCTCTGAGGTCCACCTTTTGCGTGGCCGGCCCTTTGCTTTGTATCCACTGTATCAGAGCATCATTGCTCTCTGTGGCACACTGCCTGTTGGTAATATGTTTATGTGGTCGAACCATTTAATTTGTTGCTTCTTGATAAAGTTCAGTACTGATGTTGTACCCACTTTTTCCTGATGTCTTCATTTCTAAGCTGGTCTCTCCTTGTTACTCCCAGCATTCTTCGTAGACACTTCATCTATGTTGTGACTAGTTTTTTTTCTTCATTTAATGTTAGTGTGGCTAAAATGGATAAGCAGGAATTAATGTTAAGCAGACTCTTCTAAAAACACCAGATTAAATTTGCTAGAGAAAAAAAACGCTGTGTGAATATTTGTTTATGAAGCTAGTTCTAAGATATTTTGAAGTGTCATTATAATATTTTGAGTAATTGTATATTTCTGAAATGGCTATAAACTTTTAAAATAATAAAGAGAGGTAAAATTGGTTAAACTTCATCTTCTTCATATGCTCATATCAACCAGTTGTTAAACCACTCTTTGTGATTTGTATGGGATCTTTGTATTAAGTTATGCGCCTACAAGTAGGCCAGCACATCCGATTTATGTGATGCTTTTTTATTTACTAGGTAGCTTCCCTAGGTCCCTACCTCAGTTGCCTCTTACAACGTGTCTTGTAGGTCGCAGTGTTACTACTCTTTGCTTCCTTTGCGGCCCTGGCAGTACACAAGTGTTAAACTAAATACGATAATAATGAAAAGGATGCAAAGATATAAACTATCATGACTTGGTCATGATAATGGATATCCTACAGAAGATACATCTGAGTGTCACTAGACAAGCACTTGAATGAAACCCACAAGGAAAAGGAACAGGGGACATACTAAACAGACATGGAGATGGGGTCTTCTCTAGGAACTTAGGGGTGCTGAACTATCCTGGGATGCTATAAAGAAAACAGCAAGAGACCGGGAATGTGGTGAAAAACTGCTGAGGCCCTATGCTCCACGAGGAGAAGAGAGGAGTTGGACACAATAAAAGACTAAATTCTGACAATACTATGAACAAAATTCTTTCTTATTTTTCTTTTTCGAACACTCCATATCGACCACTTGTTAAACCACTCTGTGTGATTTGTATGTGATCTGAGCCTAAGAACACTTGTACGTTGTGCCAGTTATGCACCTACAAGTAAGCCAGCACATCCGATTGCCTCTTACAACATGCCTTGTAGGTCGCATTGGTACTATTCTTTGCTTCTTTTGCGTGCCCCAGCACCACACAGGCGAGCTACAATTCAAAGGAAGTTAAAACAATGAACTATGCAGCATGTTATAGACACTTATTAACTATGCAGCATGTTATAGACACTTATTAAAACCAGCAACAGATCAGGCGAAGTAAAAGTACAGGGGAGACTTGTCCACTAAAGTATACATAAATTTTAATATGTAGCACATTTAGTCATGATAAGAAGTTAAGAAAAGACTTTAACACAAAAAAAACAATTTTGAAAATCATTGCAATTTATTCTATGATTTTAAACACTTTAGCTAATGCGTCTTCCAACACTGCCTTGGGAAAGCAAAAATCTGAGACTGGAGATATTATTGGTCTGGGTTTAAACCATGTTCTTAGTGTGGCTCACTTGGACAGCTTGAATGCTATGTTCAGGTACAGACATGAGGATAAAATCCAGTACCTGCCAGTGGATAAAGAAGAAAAAACTGTGTAAGTTATAGAAGTATTTGTGACTTGTCTACAATGAATCATTATTATAATGTTAAATACCATGAGAGAACCTGATTATTTTGTATTAATTATTTTTGGAGAAAAATGTGTAATTGTGTCAGATCTGACTATAACTATAATCCAGCTTTTGAACTAAAACTTAAATTTTGTTCATTTCTATTTGATATTGTTCAGAGCTATTATCTATTATAGCTTTGAAATGGACTAGCATAATGCATAAGTGTTCGCCTATCAACTCGGAAACAAAAGGGTTGTTGGTTCAATCTCACATGTGAGGAAAGGAATTGACCTTCGTACCTTCTGCACACTAGGGAAGTGGGAAGTGACTTCATACCCTAAGGTCTGAAAAGACTACAGACAATTTTATTTATTTTTATTATAGCTTTAGGAGGTTTTAAGAAAAATTAATAACAATTTGATATTTTTTTCTATACTAGAGGTTACAAATCAACATAATAAGAGTGCTCTTTGTTGTGCCATTAGTAAACCTTAGAAAGTTGATAATCATTTACATTATTTATCAACATGGTTGTGTATATTTAAGGATATAGGTGTGTGATGGTAGAGTGTAGGTATAGTTAGTGAAGGATTGTGTTTTCTGTAGTTCCTATTCAGCAATATTTAATGGGACATAATTTTGAAATTAATGTTATCTGTAAGTTTTTTATTGAAGTTTCTGCAGCAATCATTTTTCGAAATTTTGGTAGTTAGCTCTAACCAAAACCTCGATAACCTGGAGGAATAATGTCCAACAGGACATAAATTTGTACAGATGGGTTAATGATGAGGTTTTGTCAACATAAACCCTCACTTTATATTACCACATTTACCAAGTTATATAGCATTGGGCTATATCTGACTGGTCACTTGGGAAGGGAATTGTCAGAGCTGATTCATAAGAATATAGTCTTAGATCCCTATTTGTCTTTGACCCAACGGCACATTAACTCCTTGTGGACCAAACGCCACACTACGTGGCTTTGGGTTGAACGCCTTTTTTTACCAGGAGCCACACAAAAGGGCATTTTTTAAATTCTAAAAACAAATGGCTTGTAAAAACATGGTTTCTGTCCTGGTCCACTAAGGGTGATGCGGTCAATTCATCATGAAAGAATAATTGAACTGAAGCACAATAAGATAATTAGGGAATTATTTTTCTGAATTGATAGTTTCAATTATAGCAAAGAAAAATGAAATTTCCATAATTATATATTTCAGGTCTGCAACATTCCATTTTGTAAATGCTGGTATGATGGGTATATCTAGCCCTGACCTGAATGTAGCAGACACAGTGCCAGTGACAGTTATTGTGTGGTGGTCAGATTCACCACACATTTGCCATTACGTCCTGATTAAGCCAGGAAAAGGTGAAAGTATGTGAACTGAAACTATTTTTCTGTGTAAATATTTTACATTGTTTCAACAAATCTAGTGAATCTTACTTTATCTTATATTAATATGACTACATGTGCTGGGAAGTATTGTGGGGAGTTTTAGTTTTCTATCGTGTGCCAGATGTGTTGTGTCTGCAACTGTTAGTCTGTGTTGTCTCAGGATCTGTGATATTATTGATCCATTGGGTTTTTTGTCTTCCTCATGCGGCATGCTTTTTTTCATTATCAGTCATATTAACTCTTTCCATGCCAAGTTACTTCTTCAATTTTGAAACAGTTAATTCAAGGAGGTAAAAATAAAATCGCAACTGCTCCAATAAATAAACATATATATATATATATATATATATATATATATATATATATATATATATATTATTATATATTATATACTAAATTGAAAAAACTGGACAGCCTAATAGAATAACAAGGTTAAATCGTAGTAGAAGTAAAATAGTAGAAGAAAACTAGAAAGACTTCTTATAAGGGAAGCAACTCTATGACGCAGTGTACGGCTAATAGCATTCAACGGACTTCTGATGTGGCATAGTGTGTGGCGAAAAGCATAGAAAGAGTTAATATGCAAGTATTTTTTTAATGACAGAATATCAGTGAGCAGAATCATAAACATTAAAATATCTTTAAATATATTCTATTTTACTGCAGCAGAAAATGTAGAAGAGGCTGTCTCAGATGGTAAGATATGATCTCATTTCAGTTACAATGCATGTTTTTTTTTAGAAATGCCTGAGTCATTTCCATGTTTTTAAGACATGTAGTGTGTTACATGGTGGCGTCTGTGGCTTAGGGGTTAGTGACTCGTCTATTAACCCCGACGTTCTGAGTTTGAATCACGCTGTGGACAGTTTGGGTGCAAATTGTTTGCGTGGATTTTAACAAAAGGACGATGGCACCACCCGTTCAGAAAGTAATGGCAAATTGAACATAATAATGCCTAGAAAAATCACAAACAGCGTTAAAAAGCGTGGGTTGATTCGCAAAGTCCTGTAAAGGATATGCAATTAACTTTTTTTTTTAAGTGTGTTATATACTGCAGAGTTATAAATAAAATATTGAAACTAGGGAGTAAAGTACATTAGATTATGCTGTGCCATATCTTGTGAGTTTGAACAAAATTGCAGGAAATTTTGTTTACACAAGTTACATAGATAATAAAAATGAAAACACAAAAGAAAAATGTTAGCTTGTCCTAAACAAAACTTTGCCAAACTAATAGTTCTTCAGAAATTCTCTCATTCATAGACCAACAGTCCGCCATCTGCAGCCATCTTGCTCAAGTCATCATTTACATTATGAATCAATTCTTTCCGTGGTCTTCCTCTTCTCCTCTTTGCCAGGATTCCATCTCCAACCCTTGTGTCTTCTTATATGTCCAAAATACTTCAATTTTCTCATTCTTATTTGTAAAAACAGCCAGTTTTCTTTAATTTTGAGTTTCTTCTGGAAAAATCTATTTGTTCTCTTTTATGTCCATGGTATACAGAGGAGTGTTCTGTAACACTTATGTTCAACAGCACATTTATATTTTTACACTGTCCTGTTAAATGACCATATTTCACACCCATACAATATAATATTAGCATAGAAATATATATTAAAAAAATTCCTAACAATACAAAATACTAAATATTAAGCCAAACTCATGAGATTACATAATTCAGGATGGGATAAAATGAGTACATGGAAAAAATTCTGAGAACAATGTGTTACAAAAATACAATGATAATACAAATATAATGAAGACACTCATGACAAGTAATGAAGATATCACGCTAGAATTAAAATAACGATAAAACTAACAGAGAACGATAAAAATAACAAAGAAGTTTATATATTTGGGTAGAAATTTTGACTTTACAGGAGATACTGAAAAAGTAATTATGCTGCAAATTGTCAAAGCAACACCACCTTTTAAAAGACTAAATGAAATATAAACTCCAAGCTATATAATTTTTTATAACTAAATTACTAATTTTTAATCCCAATGTTGTCTCAGTCTTAACATATGCCAGCGAGAGTTGGATAATAACTAAATATATCGAAAGTAAGTTGAATACACTTGAAAATAAATGTCTGCAAAATAAAAAATTAATTTAAATTGGGACGGATTGATACAATCAGAGAAATGTCTGGTCAACCATTAGTAACAACTGTAATAAGAAAGAAAAAATTGAGATATGTTGGACATAATAATAATAATGTTCGTCAATCAAATATGATTATAACCACATAGTTACTTCATCCAACAAACAAAATGTAATATCAGTTAATGGACACGTAGGTGACTTGTCAGTCCGATGCGTGCCTTGAAGAGTCGTGGACAGTGTGGGCATGAGATTGTTGCTACAGTCTGGGACTCATGTGCACTGGCCTTTCTCTTTTGTCTACGCAGTACTGATGCTGCTTGACGTGCTGCCTCACAGGATTTTGCACCCTTTCGTAGGAGTGAACGCCAGGATGTTCGGTCCCGTGTAGCTTTTTCCCAGGTATCAATCTTGATTTCGAAGGATTTTAGAGAGGACTTAAGCGTGTCTTTGAATCTCTTCTTTGGCCCCTCGGGCGTTTGCACTCGACATTTCACTGTATAATAATATCTTTGGCATCCTGTGATCAGGCATGCGGACGAGATGTCCGCCCAGCTAAGTTGGTGTTTCATAAGTATGGTGTTAATACTGGGAATACCAGCTCTGTCAAGAACAGTGGTATCTGGGATCTTGTCTTGCCACTTGATTTTCAGCAGCTTTCTTTGACAATTTGTGTGAAAATGGTTCAGCTTCTTAGCATGACTGGTGTAAACAGTCCATGTCTCACTGGCATATAGCAGTACTGGGAGCACTGCAGCTCTGTATACATTTAGCTTGGTCTGAAGATTGATACCACCCCCTGTGCCAGACATTGGCGTACAATCTACCAAACGAACTGCTAGCCATGGATATTCTGGAGTTCACCTTATCATCTATGTTTACATTTTGTGAAAGTGTGCTGCCCAGGTATGTGAACCTATGTGCAGCTTTCAGTTTGGTACCATTTATCATAATCATAGGTTCCTTGTAGTCGTTGCCAGGGGCTGGTTGATACATCACTTCAGTTTTCTCCGTGTTGATCGTGAGACCAAAGTTTGAACATGCTGTGAGAATTTATTCATGAGATTTTGCAGTTCGACTTCAGAGCCTGCACTTAGTGCACAGTCATCAGCGAACAGAAGATCTCTGATGTTGTAGGTTTTGACCTTTGTTTTAGCTTGGAGCCTCCTTAGATTAAACACTTCCTGTCGATGCAGTGCTTGATGTCGATTCCTGTACTCCGCACAGAAGGCATCGGTCAACATGGCAGAGAGCATCACGCTGAACAGCGTGGGTGCAAGAATGCATCCTTGCTTAACTCCGTTTGAGACTGGAAAGGGATCTGACAGTACGCTGCTATCCTGGACTCTTGCTTGCATACCATCGTGGAGTTGCCGCACCAGATTTATAAATTTCTGTGGGCAGCCGTATTTCTCCATGATCAACCATAGACCCTCTCTGCTAACAGTGTCTAACGCCTTTGTCAGGTCAATGAAAACTGTGTACAGGTCACAGTGTTGTTCTTGACATTTCTCTTGCAACTGTCTGATAGCGAACACCATGTCACTGGTATCACGATTACTCCGAAAGCCACATTGACTTTCAGGAAGGAGTCCACCACCTTCGAGATGAGCCGTGAGGCGGTTTAGCATGATTCTGGAGAATATCTTTCCTGCTATTGAAAGCAAAGAGATGCCCCGATGGTTGTTACATGTTTGGCGATCACCTTTTCGTTTATATAGATGTATTATTGACGCGTGAAGGATGAATCAGTGACTAGCGCAGCAAGTTTGATTAAAGTGAGGAAGAGTTGCGCTAAACGTCGACCTCACTTTCTCTCCTGTTTCCAACAAGATCCAGTGGCAAGACAAGTCGAGACGACTGGTGGAGAATTCAGGTGCAGTGGATGACCAGGGTGTACTACGTGCCTCACCGTGCTCAGTATGCTCCACAGCGCTTTGCTGGTACTCGTCGTTGTGTCCGTTGAGCCACAGAAGTGGTTTCTTCCGCACCCTCTGTCGAGTCCAGTCTTTACATGCAAGGTAGGCAAGACCTATTTCACCGATTGGTTGTTAACCATCCGGCTACCCTCAGCCTGGTTTGGCTGGCCTGTCAAAGCCATTGCCCATATGATGGCTACTGCCGCATGCTGACAGCTGCTATGAGCAACAGGTGAGAGCTGAATGACAGGTTTGGTCCAATGTTCAGAAATCTGCCCTTAAACGGGCATGACAGCTTCGTTACAGAGGTACTACCAATCCTGGCACACCTATAGGAATGTTGAACATACTATGAGAAGAAGTGATCAAAGTATCACAAAAAAGCCATTGAAATGGGAGTCAAATGATTCAAGAAAGAAATGGTATCCCAAGGAAACCATGACACAAACATTACTGAGATATACAAGAGATATCAGACTCAATGTCGCCTGAGTGGTTACCGGGGTCCAAATTAGGGTGTAAAGAATGGAACCACTGTTACCTACTATGCATGTCAAGAGGTGACTAAGGAGGTAGGGCGTGGGGCTAGCCACCCGACACCGTAAAAAACACTAGATGGCCACAGAATGGAGAGCGAATCGAGTAAATGCTGGCTGAAACCGGACACTTTGTGAAGGATAAGCACCAGAGCTCCAAATGGTACTGAAGATGTGACGTAAAACACACCAATGGTAAGGCTGCATGAATCAGATTTCCACATGAATAGAATTTATGGGGTGATCTGGTACATCGGTCTGAGCGCACGCCGTGCAGCGCGAGAGAGAGAGAGAGAGAGAGAGAGAGAGAGAGAGAGAGAGAGAGAGAGAGAAGGAGAGAGAGTGTGAGAGAGAGACTCAATGTCATAGGTGAGGTTAAATCAGTTTCCAAGGATAGATCCGTGTAAAGAAATTGCTTGCAGACCCTACGTGACATATAATGATACGAAAGGAACACAATACATGATACATTGCTATTAACAGAAGAGTTTAACTGTATGGGGAAAACTGAAATATATTATTGAAATATTTGTTGAGATGATAGAATACTCCAAAAGTAAAGTTGATAGTACAAAACGTTTACCATATGCAGAATGGTGGCAAGTGTCAAAAGTTGGTTAAATAAAGTATCATTGTCAACTTTTCTTTGCTATTATTTTTGATAAAATTTGGTTGAATATTTTATTTTTAGTTACTATAAATATTGTTTTGTACTAAACAGTTAAAGGTTTTTTTAATGACTTTACACTGCAATTTCTGTGATTGATTTACTTCAAATGTTTGAGACTCTGTATTTCAGTAATTGTTTAAATTAATGTTGTCCGTGGATTCTATTCTCACAATTCATTTGATTTTTTTACTAGTTGTTTAGTTTTGTTTTTAAACAAGTTATATATATATATATTTTGAAATTATGTGTATCTGAATCACTGCTGAATTTGACTTGACTGTATGTCGACTTTAGTCTACACTATCTCAATGATTATAGTTTTAATAAATTCTTGCGTAATGTTTTTTCATATTTATAACACATCATAATTGAAGTAGATTAATGATCATGTTATAATAAACTATGACATAAATATAAAGTTAAATTTGAAAATGAAATCATTGAATTAGAAAATAGTAGACATGAGTAGATAACATGGTGTAAAGTTGTGCGCTCCAACAAAACTGATTTTTAGTATTAATTGTTAGTATTAATAGAATGGTGGCGTCTGTGGCCTAGGGTTAGTGACTCGGTCTATTAACCCGTTGCTGAGTTCGAATCCGCTGGACAGTTTGCTTGCAAATTGTTTCCTTGATTTTAACAAAGGGACGATGGCGCCACCGTCAGAAAGCAATGGACAACTACTGAACGTATAAGTGGTGCCTAGAAAATCAATGACTTGTTTGTGGTTGATGGCTACGTCCTTTGGGATATGCCACGATTTTCATTTTCATTAATAGAATATTAAAGAACAGGTCAGTTCATTTTAAATGCAGTTAAAATAATTATGGATATATGCAAATTACTTTTTTTGTCGTTACAGGCAGTCAATTAGCAAATGTTTGACGGTGACAACTTTTGTTTGCACTTGACTCTCTTACCTTTCAGCTCATCCCTAAGTCTCTTTCAAAAGATTCTGCATCTTTGTGCAATGTTGTTTTTCCCCATAACTCAGTCATCAGCTTGTTGCCTCGTCCCTGGGCAGCTGCTGTGGGGAATGTGCCTTGATGTATATTTATGCTACACAATTTAAGAGAACAGAGAGGCAATAGATGCAATGAATATAAGTTGTCGATTCAATGTCATGATCTGTGAACGGGTATTGATCAAGATCCTACTTCACCTTCTGTGGTGGTCCTGGAAACATACAACAATGCTGCAGTTTGAAAAAGTGAGTGAGGATGAAAAGAGAAGCTACATATGAGAGGAATTTGATGCAGCCATGCACAGTATGAGAATGGCTCACACACAAAATGTCTAACATCTCAGAGTGATTGAATTTACACTTTTTGCATACTGACATCTAGAGCTGAATCTACACAGTTATTGTATTTGTGACATTGGTCACTGGCAGAATCATCTGTTGGTGAAACCATTCTTCACAAATCCATTACTGAAGCAATCAGTAATTATTATGTCTGGTTGTGTCTTGTGGGACATCAATAAACTTTCTCCAACATGTTTTGTTTACAGACGTCCTTTGTAGGATATCCCATGTTCAGAGCTTGCTGCCATGATATAAGACGTTTGCCATTCATTTTCTTTATGTGTTTATTCTGTTCAGTACCTATCTGGCAGTATCAAGTTATTCATTGTGCTTGGTGTTTTCTGTTCATATTTGTTTCTCACATATTTGGATTATCTTGGGTCTGTAATTAACAATAACGGAGACTGTACAAAGAAAGTGAGACGAATATTAGCAATGGCTTTTCAGAGAGTGGTTAGTATGAAGAAACTGTGGCATGACACAAGCAAAAGAACAAAGTTAACTTCTGAGAGCATGCATCTTTCCTATGGCAACATATGATTGCCAGACGTGGAGCATAACACAGACATTAATTGACAATGCGTCAAATAAGTTGCAACCAAAATGTTTTTAGCTCGCTGTGAGTGGAGCAGAGAAAAATCAATGACATACTACAAAACTTACATATCCAGGAGCATTGGCTCATATACATCATATCTTGAAAAATGAAGTATTTTGGTCACATCAAACGACATGATGGTTTGGAGCGAACAGTAATGGAAGGCATGGTTCCTGGAGGTAGAGGCAGGGGAAGATCAAGACGAAGGTGGCAGCAGGACAACAAAGAAACCTTGAGCATGGCGTTAGAAGTTGTTGGAAAATTTGCTAGAGACAGAGAGTCTTTCAGACAGGCTGTCATGAAAGCGACATTCTGCAAAGGTCATGATACTCGATGATGATCTGTTTCTCACCTCATGATTGATATTTGCTTTATTCTTTCCATAAGTATTTTCCATAAGTATAACAGAAATTAAAAAGAGAATAGGAATGGCCAAGGATAATTTCAATAGTATGAGAAAGTTACTGACATCCAAACAAATCACAAACAGGCTAAAAATTAGAATGATCAAATGCTATATATATCCTATATTAATGTATGGCTCGAAACATGGACAATGAACAAGCAGTTAGAAGACAGAATTGATGCATTTGAGATGTGGATATATAGAAGAATAGGCAGAGTTTCATGGACAGAAAAACAGACAAATAAACAAGTTTTAGGAAAACTAGACATGAAGAAACAATTATTAAGAGAAATAAAATGCAGACAAATAAAGTATTTTGGGCACATAAAAAGACATGACACCATGATAAAACATTTACTAGAGGGGAAAGTTGAGGGGGAAGAGGAAGACCGAGAGATAAGTGGAGGGAAACTTTAAGAAATGGACAGGTTACAGTCTGGCAGTGTGCACACCAAGGCGAAAGACAGAGGATGCTGGAGATTCATTGCAGCCAACCTTCAATGTGGAGACGGCACCTGATGATGATGAAGTATTTTCCACATGTTTTGGACATCATATATTTCTATTGTACAAACAAATTTATAAAGATCTGAAGCTTGTAAATCCAGTTCATTGCCTCTAATAAACTTTCAGTTTAAGTATCTAAATAGATGGTGTTTGCATCTTTCTCCTTATCAGACTTAGAAGTTAAACCAGAATATGTGTGGCCATTTACCAGCAATATCATCTGCTCATCTGTCAGTCCATGCACAACTTACCTGGCAGTTGGTCTGACCAATGGAAATATAGTCTTGTGGAATAGACAGCTGGGTAAGAGTTTTTAATTGGACATTTTTTAAAATTATTGGTTATTGGTTACTAAACTGACGTCATTGCACTCTGGGCAGACCCATAGGTGCTCAGTCTCCCCAACAAATATAGAAGAGTATGCTTACTGATGGTTCCTGTGGCTCGCTGATTAAACACACCTCTCACTCTGCCTCTCAGGCATCCAGTTCGACTTGAACACCGAGTAACTCCAAACTGCTTAAATCGCTTGATAGATTCAACATCGATTTTAGTGTCCTCACCCAACATGCAGTAGCGAAGAGACCGAAGAATATTCCCCTTATCTATCTTCAACTCCCCAACAATCGATGCTGTTGATGCAAGCCTGTCCGCTCTCTCATTACCGTAAATACCCGCATACCCAGGACAGTATATCCACGTAAGTCGCTGGAGGTTAGAAACTTCTATAGACGACATCCACTCATACCAAAACCTGCCCTTCTGGATCTTGTGAAGCATCGACTGAGAGTCAGATACAACAATTTTTTATTATTATAAAGGCTAATAGGACACAAGCAATTATATTTTTTATTTAATTAAATAAAACCATTTATCACCGTTTAGAAAGCAATAGCAAACTTATAAGTGGTGCCTAAAACATCGACGACTCATTTACTGTGGTTGATGGCGAAGTCCTGTAACGGTTATAACATGATTTTCATTTTTTTTCAATGGGGTAGAATATAGTTAAAATATACAACAAAAACGAAAGATTAAAATATAAAATAAGGTAAATGTGGTCTAAATGTAGAATGAGTCTGTGGATCTACTTTGCAAAATAATCTTAATTTGTGTTGTAATATTTGTTTTTTAAAAAGAAAGATTTGGATTTTAAATAAAAAGACAGAATGTATGAGATGTTTGATTATTATTTCATATAGGTAAGATTTAATCAGACTAATTTGTTTTTTTAAAACAGGAATGTGTAGTTATACTTTGTTTAGTATTCAAATATGATATATACATAATAGGTTTTTGCTAAAATGAATTCGTAAGACAAATATTTCTTTAATTAATTGCAGGTCTGCATAAAGGTGTTCTAACTGCTTCAGATAAGAATACTGTCAGAAGTATAAGATTTCTGGATCCTTGTCTGTTTTCATATGAACAACCTACTTACCCACCTTACCCCACAACATCAGCAACATACTTATTGGTTGAGTATTCAGATGGAGTACAAAATTTATTTACCACTTGTGATGGTAGTCAACAAATTCCAAGATGCATTTCTGAAGAGTAAGTCTAGAGTTTATATACATGTGTTCTGGTTTTATGTTTGAATTGATTGATTTATAGGGTCATCATCATCATTGCACTTCAGTGAGTAATCATGTGTGCTCAGATCTCTTTCTTACACAGGAAGATCTCAGAGATAGTGCATAAACTCCGTAGCACCAGCGAGGGTCCCTGATGCAATTTAGAAGATGGTGAACATTTTGTAGAAATTGAATTTAAACAAATTTTCCGAATAAATTGTGCCAGGGCAGCGGCTTTCCACTTTGCTCTTCTCTGTTTTTTAACTCTCAAGGGTTCTTTTACGTGCTCAACTTGAACATGAGACCTACATTTTATCGTCCATCTCAGATAGAACTAGAAACATGATCTCACCTACACTGAGAATCTCTGGAAAAATATTCTGATCGCTCCACGAGTAAGCGAACCAAGTACCTTTGAAATGGGAGGTGGACACCTAACCTCTACATCACAGAGACCTCCTTAGTTTTCTGTAGTTTCTTGAATAGTAGTAGACTTCATTAAATCTTGAGGGATCATAGAACTGTACCACTGGATAGGTACTTTGCTACACTATTGATGACTGTAAAGACTGATGTGAGATTGACAGTATCTGCCACAATTCTCACAGAAATCTGACTTGAATAGTGAGATATGAATATTATGTCACTATTAGTAATAAGTTAGTACAAACCTAGCTGATGACAGCATTATGTGGGAAAACAACATTACGCAAAGGTGCAGAATCTTTGAAAAGAGACTTAGGGATGAGCTGAAAGGCAAGAGAGACAAACGCAAACTCAGAAGTTGTCCAAGTGAAACACTTGCCAATTGACTGTCTGTAGAGATAAAAAAGGTTATATATTGTACATATATTCAGCTATGTGATCACCAAACCAAAAATAGATAACATTTTTGATAGTCATTTTATAAGCTAGCTACCCATATTTGTAGACACTATCTAAGGTAATATTTTCATGCTAGCATCACTCTATGAAAGAAAACTGATGCCATAAGAACAGCCCAACAATACATTGTTCCATTGTCTAACTGACCTGACATTAATTCTCAATAAGGGCTAAATTTGAAATAAGAGATTAACAATTCAGTTTTGTTCCATGTCAGACACCATAATCTTATTAAATTTAAACTTTTAAAATAGTATTATTCATTTAACACTTAATAACAGTACACAATATTGAATTATGTGTTGCTGTATGGTTAGGAAACATGGCAAGTCACAGAGTTAAATACAAAAAGTTTCAGACCTTTATCAACGGATGTCTTCGGCATGTTCTCAGACTAAGATGAATGTCAGAGTTGCAACCACAGACCTGTGGATAAGAACATCACAGGAACCCATGATGACACAGATTAATAGGAGAAAATGGCAATGGGTCGGGCATACCCTACAGAAGACACAGTCAAGTGTCACTAAATAGGCACTTGAGTGGAATCCACAAGGAAAATGAAAAGGAGATTCCTAAAGAGGCCTGGATGCAGTCTTTTTTAGGAACTGAGAGGCATCAAATATTTGATATAGAATATAGATGCGTTAAAAGCTATGTAGCCATTCAATTAAAAAGCAAATACATTAACAGAGCGAAGAAGAAAATTTGTTTCAATCAGAATTAGTCATAGTTATATTAAGCCTAAGAGAAAAACAGAAAGTTAAGACAACAATAATAATACAACAAAAATATGAGGATTATAAATTTGATAAGAAATATGAGGATTATAAATTTGATAAGAACTCTGAAATAAATTATGATATATTTCAGACCTGAGAATGCTGGTGATATTCAGACATTGTTACAAGTTATTCCCAATTTACCTGAGCTGGTAATGTTATTTTTTCTTCGCCTGCATTGTCAGCATAATCATAACATTCGTTATCATCATGATTATCACCATCACATTATCACCATAATCATCTGTTATCATCTTGCTTATCATGTCTTTCTTCATTGATTTTGTCTTGGACATATGGTACAATAATGTTCATAGACCACGCAAAAGATGGCGTGATGGCATCAAGAACAGCCTTAATTAAAAGGAATAACAGTTTACAAAGTGCCTTAGAACAAGCACACACAAGATCACTACGTTTCACCCCCAACACTTTTATAAAGAAGTAAATGGTGGAAGAAAAGAAGAAGAATATTCATAATTTAGTTCTATAATTTCTGGTATCTTTCTTAAACATATTAGTCAATTTTGACAGTTACTTTCAGTTTCTATTGTACTAATAGTTTATTTATTCTTGCTTGCCTGATCCTGGTGTCCATAATGTTTTGGTTTTATTCTTCTTCGAACGCTCCATATCGACCCCCAATTAATCACTCTTTGTGATTTGTATGTGATCCAAGCCTAAGAACGATTGTACGTTGTGCCATTTATGCACCTACAGCACATTTGATTTCCACAATGCATTTTTAGTTATTATGGTAGTTTCCCTTGGTCCTACATCAGTCGCTTCTTACGACATGCCTTGTAAGATGCAGTGGTACTATTCTTTGCTTCCCTTATGGGCCCCGGCACCACACGGACGGCTCTGGTTTTGTTTTGCTGTACTTCTCCTTGACTAGTTTTCTGTCACAACCAGTTCTTTTCAAAGTATTAGTTATTATGTGTTAAGTATGGAGTCTCTGTGGAAAAGTGATCAAGCCGTATATCTTGCATTCTAATAGTCGCAGGTTCAAACCCAGTGATAGTCGCAGGTTCAAACCCAGACACTGTTGTTTGGTTCATGAGTGCATTTTTTCTGGAAATTGCTAAGATTGTTGCTGGAGCTATGGCGTTCATACTTTGTGTAATATTTTCAGCAGGGGGTGTGCAATTTCTGTATACATAGAGGGGCTGAACCATATGGGAAAATGCGGTCCCTGTTAAACCTTACATTTATTATATTGTATTAGTTTTATTACATAAATAATGTGAAATTATTACATCATTACTGGAGTAAGACACTCGCATAAACGTACAGATAATAATTTAATTTCTAAATATTTGTGTGTGTGTGTGTGCAAATCGTACTCAATATACAAATGCATTGATAATTATCAATTTCATCACAAATGTTCATTTTCTTCTTGCATTATTATAGTCCCATACAAGTTGAGAATTAATGTAGATTTTCCTCCATTATTATAGTGCCATACAAGTTGAGAATTAATATAGATTTTCCTCCATTATTATAGTGCCATACAAGTTGAGAATTAATGTAGATTTTCCTCCATTATTATAGTGTCGTACAAGTTGAGAATTAATGTAGATTTTCCTCCATTATTATAGTGCCATACAAGTTGAGAATTAATGTAGATTTTCCTCCATTATTATAGTGTCGTACAAATTGAGAATTAATGTAGATTTTCCTCCATTATTATAGTGTCATACAAGTTGAGAACTAATGTAGATTTTCCTCCATTATTATAGTAAGTTTTGTTATAAGCCACTTTTGTCTGCAATGATGATAAATTGTCACATTTTTGTTGTCTATGATCTTAGTTAGACACCAAGAATTCATGGGGAAAAAACAAATAACACTACAAAACTATTTTAAGGAGACCTGAAATTTAAAAATCATAGATTCATGCAATGAAAGGAAATATTAAATATACACTCTGTGCAATGATGTGTTCCATTGACTTCTTATGTTTTTTGTGCATTAACTCTTTCACTTTGTAATTTTTTTTGGTTACATCCAGATGCTCTTATATTGCAATGTACATTCAATTAGCCAGTATAGTGGTTTTGTGGCATCTTAAAAAATCCAGCAAGCCAGTATATCGACTCAGAAGAGTGAAAGGGTTAATGGAACTAGAAGAAATGAGTGTTGTCATATATTGAGAGCTTTTACTTATGTAAATGAACAGCGTGAGTGTCTGTAGCTTAAGCGGTAGTGAGCTCGATCATAACCAAAGTGTACCTGGTTCAAACTCCTCGGTGGGCAAGTTTGGAAGCAAAGTAGTTCCCTTGGATTTTTACGAACGATTAAAAAAAAGCCTCATCACTCAGAAAGCAATGCCAAACTACTGAATGTATAAGTGGTGCTTAGAAAATCGATGACTCGTTTACTGTTGTTGATGGCTAAGTCCTGTAAAGGATATGCCATGATTTTTCAAATGAATGGCAGTGAATATATTTTCCCTCTCCTTGTTTATGTAGACATTACATTCTTTAATGATATTCTGTGTCATTAAATTCAATTTTTCTGTGTGAGTACACTGAATATGTTTAATATAATACAGTGAGTACAGTCAATATTTTTCTGTTTAGAAATGTATAATTATAGCAATAAAATAATACATTTTATAAAAACATTTGGAATAAATATATTCAATCTGAATGTATAGATTTCTGAACATTACTTTGTGTGCATTATTTCTGTGAATTTGTTGTAAACAAATATAGAAGTTTAATATAATCTAGAAATTTTCCTCAAGGGGTTCTGAGTAGCAAATAAAATGGAGAAAAAAACCAAGATAATTTATTCAGACATGCAAATAGTGGGTGTCTGTAAATTAAGCGGTAGTGAGTCCGACCACAACCCAAGCATACCTGGTTCAAACTCTGGCAAATAAAGTGGAGAAAAAAACCAAGATAATTTATTCAGACATGCAAATAGTGGTGTCTGTAGATTAGCGTAGTGAGCCCGATCACAACCCAAGCGTACCTGGTTCAAACTCCACGACCGGTAGTTTTGATGCAAATTTGTGCACATGGATTTTTTTGGAATGGTAAAAATAGACCTCACCATTCAGAAAGCAATGGCAAACTACTGAATGTATAATTAGTGCCTAGAAAATCGCCGACTCATTTACTGCGGTTGATGGCGAAGTCGTGTACAGGATATCCCACAATTTTCCTTTTTTTTCATACAAATAATTACATACCCTGGCAAAGTTTGGTGCTCATATTATGGATGAGCTCGACTGAGACCCCTATGAGAGCACTGAGTTCAAAAGTGTTAATTCTATTCAACTGTCAAGTTTTCGTATAGTAATAAATGATGTAATTTATCCAGGTATAAATTAAATTAATCCAGTAAAGGATCTTTTTTTTACCAGATGATCTATGTCAAAAAGAATGGCAATATGTATATGAAAGATATTATCACTGGTGCTGATGTATGCCAGATTGTCCTACCTCCAACTCATCAGATTCAGACACCATGGAGCCCTATGTTTGCTTTTGGAAATGAAGGGAACACTTTGTATATTAAAGGTATGTCTCTGTTTTTATAGTTATTGCACATTTGAATGCAAAATATTACTTTTTGTATTTGTTTAACGAATTCAGTTAGCAACATAACAAAATAATTTGTGATAGTTGTGAATTATTATTATAATGAAGGTGTTTACCTCCATACATTTTTCAATGGGAGATTATTACCTTCCTTCCTTTTGTTCGCTTGAAATATTATCTATACATTCAACGTTGTCTCTTGAATAAACTTCACTGTCTTTTGTAGCTCACACAGAGGTCCGTGTAGTTTTATGTCGAGTGTTGTTTCATTAGGCCAGTGAGTTTACCTCAGTATATCATATTCGGGGCAATCTTGAAGTATGTGCTTTGCAGTCTGATTTGTCTGTCCACATGTACACATGGCTGAATTGTTTATCTTGAATTATGTATACATGTGGCTGCAGAGTCGATTGTGTCCTGTTCTAAGGCACAGAATGACAACTTGTTCTAATCTGCTCATATTATAGTAAGTCATCTTGTGTTGGTATTAGTGGCTTTCTGATTGATTTAATCACCCTTTTTATTTTGGTGGTAGGTAACTGGCACACCCAGATGCTCTTCTGCAGCACAGGAGATTATTTAATCTAGCACGATTGAAAGCAGAAAGCAAAATAAGAAAAGTGGTAATCAGTAGTTGATGCCACTTTATTCACGCATGCAGAATCCGAACTTCAGACCCTTATGACCAGATTCACAAAGACCTGTAAAGATTTTAGATTTAACAAAACTAATCTAATGGTTCACGGCACAGAACTTCTACACATAAACATTCAAAGCTACGAATTATTGGTCGTAAATCAGTTTCTTCATTTTGGGTCTGCAGTTATAGATGAACTCTCACTAGATGTGGAACTGCATAGAAGAATCGGCATGATCACAACAACTGTAGCCAGGCTATCACAGAAAGTGTGAAAAAATGGCATTCTAACCATCAACATCAAGAATGCTGTGTACAGAACCTGCGTGCTGATCACAACACTCTATGTCAGCAAATATTGGTCTCCATATTTATTGCAGGAGAAGAAAATAAATGCATTCCAAATGTGCTTTTTGAGGCGTATACTCAGGATCTCCTGAGCTGACAGAGTAACAAATAATTAGGTATTGGAATATGCCGGGATTCCTATCATAGTTACCTAGATTTGGCAACATTTTCCAAGATAGCTGGGTCACCTGACCTGGAGGAATGATGGCTGAATCCCCAAGGTTATTTTATACAGAGAACTGACTTCTGGCAAAACAACAGTGGGGTGACCCTTTCTCAATTACAAAGAGGTATGCAAGAGTGACTTGAAGGCACTCTACCTGAATACACAAGACTGGGAGAAGCTCGCCAAAGACAGGTCCAACTGGAGACATGCTCTTAAAACGGGTCTGAGAACTGGGGAAGCCAGACTAGGAAATTTTGCTGACATAAAACGTGCCAGGATAAAACATTAAAAACATCCACTATGGGTGCAACATTAATTGTTTCTCGAGACTAACAGGATACCATCATCATCATCAGTACATTAATGATAAACATAATTTCCTTATAATTATTGAACTGTTTTGTCAGTAACATTTTTGTTTGTGCATTGATTACTATGCAAACATGACATAGCCATTACTAAAGAGGGCTTATTTGAAAGAATATTTTCGAGAAGTGGCTATTTTTGTTCGATTTCAACATAGAAAATGGAAAACAAGCATAAATTATATTTCAGCATGATTTTCTTTTGAGTACACAGCCTCTATCTGCCAGTGATATGCATGTATTCTGGCCTCCATTTTGAAAGAAGGTCACAGGTATAATAATGTCTGAGAGTTCATTAGTGATTTAATAATGTTTTTTACAGCAACTTTATAAATAAACTTTGATATATAAATGTTTAAGAGCCTACTCTTCTTCTTCTTTTTCTGCGTTCGCCCGCTGTCAATTCAGGCAGAAGTCATGACGCTTGATATTGCACTTCTGACTGAGTTTTGTGTGAGGCCTGCTTACCATTTTACTGGTGTCCCTCACCATATAGTGAGCCTTCACCGTCTTCAGAAGTACTTGAAGATTAGATCCTTGGAGTGTGATTGTTATAGGAAACCTGTTGTCCACGAAACACTTGCCTTGAGTCCTCGTACCATCTGTTCTTTTATGGCCAGTGTTGATTTGGAAAGTGCAACTGCTCTATCGGATTTCCTGCCTTTGGTAAGGTCGTTCTGTACGCATCATATGATAAACACTCTTTAATGATCTTTTTATGCCTATATTTTGGCTTGGATCCACGTCAAAGAGCACTTCCTACTTTGCAAATGACTGGGTGAGGTAGATCCGATATAGGAACATTCTCAACCCTTCTAGGGCTAGTCATTGGAAAGGTCACTTTATGGCTGCTTCTTGTATCCATTGCTCTTTAACAATCATTTTTCGCCGTATATCTGGGCTTTATGATCTTTGCCTAAGAGTATGTCTTTCTACAGTATGTCTACAGTATGCATCCTTTCTGACTATGTGAGGTCGTTCCGTTTGAGAGCCTAAACGTGATGTTTATTAGCTGAAGAATAAGAAGATATGTTAACACAGAAACCTCACTGATTCAATTACTCATTCATTTCTCTCTCTCTCTCCTCGATCGAATTACTCATTCATTTCTGAAGACTTTGATACTAATATTGTTTATGTAGACAATATAACAAAGAACTTCTACATTGACCAAATACAATTTGCATAAGAAATTCTGAAAATCCTTCAAGAAGGACAGAATCATTATGGAGACAAAGAGTTAAATAACAATATTTTTGTTCATAACTTGATGACATTTGAAAAATCATTTAGTGATAAATCTTAGAAGAAATGATACTGCTGCTATAAAGTACAACATTGAAAAATGTTATCATATAAGATAAAACAATGTAGCTTATTATGCTTTGAAAGGTGAAGGCACAGAAGTGGATAATGCTGGAACTGTCAGTGACATCTCTGGTATTTTCATGTTTGATCTGCGCTCATACCATGTACTAGACACATACAGAATTAGGAAACATATGAAGAAGGACCTTTCTGTGTTTACCACACAGGAGCAAAGAATCAATGCTCTTCTACAAGAGAGGTACATTTTAAATAAATATTTGTCTACTTTGTTGTAACATTTCTGTGAGACTACAACTGCATAATCTAAAGAGAGTCGCAGTAGTGTAGTTGTTAGTGAACTCACTTCTTATGCATGTGGTTCGGGTTTAACTCCACAGTGGGCGTGGAATATTTTTCTGCTGTAACGGCTCTCAGGTCAATCCATCCTCGATTAGGTACAGTATTTAGTATATAGTTATACAGTAGGAAAAGCATTGGAAAGTAAAAACGATTGAAGTGATGTTGACCACATCCCTTATCGTGTGTCTACGGTCAATAAAAATACGGGCCTAACACTATTACCCAATATACCCTGAGATATGAAAAGAGCTCATTTATGCTTCATAGGTTAGAGAAAAGCTTTTGACAAAATTCAACATAAGGAACTAATTGGGTGTCTTGAAGAGCTAGCTTGGATTGGAAAGACTTCAAGAATCATCAGCAACTTATAATGGGAACAAGAGGCTGCAATAAGAATAGGAAAAAAACTACTCGCCACTTATTGACATAAAGAGAGGAGTGAGACAGTGATGCATTCTGTCCACTTGCCTGAATAACATCTCAAGTAGTAGCATGTCCCTTGTGAAATGTCACCCTCATCACAGCCTGCCGGAAAAAAATCTCGGTCTCTAGCAAGTTCTCCCACCTCTTCCAGCATCATGTTCAATGTTTCTTTGATGTCCTGCTGCCACCTTCATTTTGGGCATCAACTGCCATGTACTCCAGAAACCATGCCTTCCATTACCGTTCTCTCCAAACCACTGTGACGTTTAACGTGGATAAAAAAAAATGTCATATTCTGGGACATGATTTTTTTATTAGCCAATGCTCCTCATTATGCAGGTCTTGTAGGATATTTTATTTCTTCAAACTTCTTCGTATGCTCCATATTGACCACTTGTTAAACAACTCTGTGATTTGTTTGTGATCTGAGCCTAAGAGTGATTGTACTTTGTGCCAGTTATGCGTCTACAATTAGGCCAGCACATCCGATTTCTGCAACACTTTTTATTTACTAGGGTAGCTTCCCTAGACCCTACCTTAGTTGCCGCTTATGATATACCTTGTAGGTTACAGTGTTACTATTCTTTGTTCCCCTTGAGAGCCCTAGAAACACACTGGTGGTTTTTTCAGATAAAAACAAATACTTGAAGAAATAAAAGGGATATCAAGTCTTAGGATCAATGGAAGAACAATAAATAACAACATTTTAGCGGACAACCAGCAATAATTGCAAGAACTAACTAGAATGAGTAAGCAGCAAAAGTATAATGTATGACTTGGATATTAATACTGAGAAAACAAAAACAATGGTGATAAGAAAAACAAGAGAGATTAAAGCGTTGCAAATAATGGTAAATAGATTTAGACTAGAACCGGCCAAGTGGTTACCGGGGCCCAAATTGGGGTGTACAGAATAGAACCACTGTTACCTGCCATGCATGTCGTAAGAGGCGACTAAGGAGGTTGGGCGTGTGGCTAGCTACCCCAACCCTAAAAAACACTAGATGGCTACAGAACAGAAAGCAAACCGAGTAAACGCTGGCTGAAACCGGACACATCGCCGAAGAATAAGCACCGGAGCTCCAAATGGTGTTGAAGATGTGACGTAAAATACACCAATGCTAAGACTGCATGAATCAGATTTCAACATGAATAGAATTTATGGGGAGATCTGGTACATCGGTCTGGCGCTGATCGAGGAGAGAGAGAGAGAGAGAGAGAGAGAGAGAGAGAGAGACTAGAACAAGCGCCAAGTTATGTATATTATCTTGGACAGAATAAAAGAAGACAGCAAAAAGACAAGTTTGGAAGAGAATAGAAAAGGCCAAGAACATATTTAACAATATGAAAAATGTGCTAACATCCAAACAAATAAATACACAAAATATAAGGCTAGTCAAGCGTTGCATATGCTCATCATTGTTGCATGAAGTGGAAACGTAGACAATGAACAAACAGATGGAGAGAAAAATTGAAGCCTGTGTAGTGTGTATATACAGAAGAATAGGGCGTGTGTCATGGAAAGAAAACTAATAAATAAGTGCTCCAGCAAACAGGAGTGAAAAAAAAACTGCACAGGAAGATAAAAATTAGGCAACAGAGATATTTCGAGTTCACATTAAAAGACATGGCACACTGTTGAAAACCATTTTGGAAGGCAAGGTAGAAGGCAGGAAAGGAAGGTGATGAAAGAGATACAATTGACAGGGAAACATTAGTAAATGAACATGCAATAGTCTTGCAGAGAGTACTATCTGGACAAGGCACAGAATAATTTGAAGATGTGGAGATGGCCCTACTCTCTCTATATATATATATATATATATATATATATATATATATATATATCATATATATATATATATATATATATATATATATATATATATATATAAAGATAGATAGATAGGTAGATTAGATAGATTTAATAGATTAGATTAATTAGATAGATAGATAGATAGATTAGATTAGATAGATAGATAGATAGATAGATAGATAGATAGATAGATAGATAGATAGATAGATAGATAGATAGATAGATAGATAGATAGATAGATAGATAGATAGATAGATAGATAGATAGATAGATAGATAGATAGATAGATAGATAGATAGATAGATAGATAGATAGATAGATAGATAGATAGATAGATAGATAGATAGATAGATAGATAGATAGATAGATAGATAAGATAGATTACATAGATTAGATTAAATGGATAGATAGGTAGATAGATAGATATATAGATAGATAAGATAGATTAGATAGATAGATTAGATAGATAGATAGATAGGATATATAAGATATATAGGATATAAGATAGATTAGATAGATAGATTAGATAGATAGATTAGATAGATAGATTAGATAGATACATAGATAGATCGATAGATAGATAGACGGATGAATGGATGGACGGACGGTTGGATGGGCGGATGGATAAATAGATAGATGATAGAAAGAGAGAAAGGGAGAGTTATGTTAAAGAAAGTTTTGGGGATGAAGTTGGTCTATTTGAAACAGATATGATATTCTCTCTTAACAGAATTCAACAGCAGGCACTGAGAACATTTCGCCTGCAGAAACGATGGGGACAGCTCAAGTCTGAAATGAACATTATTCAACAAGCAAATAAGATGTCATTGAAACCTGGAAGTCCTCGTAAACCATAATAAATTCATAATGATAATCATCTACAAATATCCAAATCATGTGCAGTTTTCATGTGCTTGTCTGTCTTGCAGTTTTCATGTGCTTGTCTGTCTTGCAGTTTCATGTCCTTGTCTGTCTTTCAGTTTTCATGTCCTTGTCTGTCTTTCAGTTTTCATGTCCTTGTCTGTCTTGCAGTTTTCATGTCCTTGTCTGTCTTGCAGTTTTCCTGTTTTTGTCTGTCTTTCAGTTTTCATGTGCTTGTCTGTCTTGCAGTTTTCATGTGCTTATCTGTCTTGCAGTTTTCATGTGCTTGTCTGTCTTGCAGTTTTCATGTCCTTGTCTGTCTTGCAGTTTTCATGTGTTTGTCTGTCTTGCAGTTTTCATGTGCTTGTCTGTCTTGCATCTTTCAAGTCTCACAAAATAACATTATAAATGATGTAAATAAAAAATATAACAATAACCCACTTGTAATGACATTTATCACTTTCCTAATTTTGAGAGTCATAAAGAACATGAAACCACCACTACAGTTTTCCTCCTTGCACCGCAATAAAACTTGCTATTATGTTTTTTAAATAGTGGTAGTTTAAATTAGTTTAATCTTTTCCTTCCACTATTTTATAGAACATCTGGATGTACTTATATTGCAATATGTATAGAAATAGCTAGTATACTGTCTTTACATCATCTTTAAAATACCTCAAGCCAACATCTCAGCTCAGAAGAGTGAATGGGTTAATATGGAATGTCCCATGTTCTTCCCTTCATAACTTGGAAACCAGATTGGAATTAATGGTACTGCACTCAAAGCCCCATGCCTTATAGTTGCCAAGATGATTAACTTCTTTCCGCCTGCTAAAAGTGTCAAAATCACAGCAAGTTTCAAATAAATGAAGTGGCAATTCAATTTTTACCCCCTATCTAAGAAAGTTGTGTAATAATTTTCCACTGGGGGAACTGTGTGGTCTAGTACACTAGAACATGAATCTCATCAAAGGATTTTTAATCACCTGTTATGCACATGTGGTGTCGGGGCCTACAAGGGAAGCAAAGAATAGTACCACTGCGACCTACAAGGCATGTCTTAAGAGGTGACTGATGTAGGACCTAGGGAAGCTACCCTAGTAAATAAAAGCATCGCAGAAATCTGATGTGCTGACCTACTTGTAGGCGCATCACTGGCACAACATAAATCACTCTTAGTCTCAGATCACATACAAATCACACAGAGTGGTTGACAAGTGTTTGATATGAAGCATTCAAAGAAACAGAAGAAGCAGAATTACCTGTTATTAGATGCTTGGAGGGATCAGTATACTTTAATTTGATGTTGATATTGAGTAAGTAAAGTAAAACATCCAGAATCCATTGTCATACCATATGGTATATTGGGAAATATGATATTTGATCCAAATTATTCTTTGACCAACGGTACGCACCATGTGATGTGGTCAACATTATGCACAGAGTATTTTACTTCACAGAGCTGTTCTAGTATGAAATGGAGGCTGTTTCAACCTGAGAGTGGGTTCCACTTGGAAACATGTTTCATTCTGAGATTTGAACTGAGACCACCTGTCAGTGCACTATTCACTCAGCCACTGCTGCTGACAACATTGGTTAACATTCATACAGTTATTGAATGACATTTATTTCAAAATATATACAAGTTTTATCTTGTAGTGAAATTAATTCATTCTGTACTAACTGCTCAGAGTCCGTCAAGATTTTCTATTAAAATAACCTAAATGCCAAGCATTGTTTCATGTAAAATTAGTGCTAAATTTACATCAACACACTCTGATCAAATTTCCTATATTTATCTACATCAAAGACATTTATTTTAACATCATGGTCTGATTGGGAGTTTGGTAAAATTTATTAATTTAATGAGATATTATTTTCCTTTATCTTCTTTTGTTGTCACACTGTTACTGGGTTGTTGCCCAGTGTTGTGGTTTTCTGTTTCTTGTCCTGCGCTGTTCTGGTTGCTTGGGTGATTATTATCTTTGCTTATTGACAGGATTCTGCTATGCCATCTAACCATATTTTTCACGGTCTGCCTCTCGCCTTCTTTCCTGATGTTCTGTTGTAGAAGACTCTGTATACTGTGGAGTTTGGATGCATTCTTATTAAGTGACCAAACCGCTTCATACTTTGTTTCTCAGTGTAATTCAAGCAAGGTTCTGTGCCAACTTTCTTATACTGATGTTGGTGACTCTGTCTTTTCTGATGTTGTTGGTTAATTGTCATAGACATCACATTTCACATGTAGATATTTTATTTAACGCTGTAAAATGTAAACAAAATGTCATTTATTCACATTGTGTTTTTCAATTTAGTAGCAAATGTATTAAGTGCCTAACTGTATTTATATTCCATTATTTTGGTGAATTTCATTTTTAATCAGGCCACAGTTGTGCATTTAGCATTGCCAAAAGAAATATTTTTCCCAACTGATGAACTCAACAAAGTTGATTATTTAGTGGTTATTGAAGAAATAAAAGTTATGTATTTTGATAAAAATAGAATGTGTTTTAGTTGATGTAGGTAAATAAAAATATCTTATTTTGTTTTGTTTGCTGTGACCAGTAATTATTTGATGTGCACTAAAATGTGTACACTTTACATTTGATTATTGCAGACTGTAGAATATAGCTATGCTAACTTCAGCTATGTAGAATATAGGGTCTATGTCGTAGTGATGTATATGTTAAATTTCAGCTTTGTAGAATATGGGGGGCTAAGACATAGTGAATGTTAAACCAGCTTTGTAGAATATAGGAGGTCTTAGATGTAGTGAATGTGATGTTAAACCAGCTTTGTAGAATATAGGAGATCTAAGATGTAATGATAATGAATGTGATGTTAAACCAGCTTTGTAGAATATAGGTCTAAGATGTAATGAATGAGATGAAAGATGTCTGATTAAAAACACACACACAGAACTCTTCTACTTCTGTACTGGCTAAAGATTTTTTCTGATCCAGAAGCACTTGAGCTTTCAGCTCTTCGGCTCGGTGCCACGAACACCATCAATCTGGAGAACCTGTAGCTTTTCTGCCAGCTTGCGGAATTGAACCGCACTCACAGGGGGCTTATCACATGTTGTCAAATGTGCTACGAACACCCTGGGCAGGCGGAATTTATCGTAAACCCATTGCATGTAGGCCCAGTACTTCCGATTTTGTCATGTTTTTTGTTTAAATGTGCTCCCCCTTTCTTGTGACATCTTCACATTGTCTATAGGGCAACATCTGTGGTTATTTGTAGCAGAAGTCTGTAGTGCAGTTCCAGGCACTGCACCATTTTCTCAGAGAAAGTATTCTGAATAAGAAACGCAAGTGTGTTGCCAGGGCTCGCAAGGGAGCAAAGAATAGTAACACTGCGACCTACATTGCATGTTGTAAGAGGCGACTACGGTAGGGGCCTAGGGTAGCTGCCCTAGTAAATAAAAAGTGTTGCAGAAGTCGAATGTAGGCGCATAACTGGCACAACATACAAAGCTATTAGGCTCAGACCACATACAATCACAAAGAGTGGTTTAACAATTATCAATATGGAGCGTTCGAAGAAGAAATTGACTAACGACAAACTTTGGAGTCTTAGATAGTGTAGAGCAATATGCATAAACAATGAGATAAAACATCAAGGCTGCTTGGAAAAAAGATAAGGTCTATGTGCTTTTGAATATTAGTGTTACAGAAGAGTCCTCCATATATCACGAACAGAGAAGAAAATAAATAGATATATCCAGAACAAACTCAAAATCAAAGAAAATAACTGTATTGAGATAACAGGGTTCAAACATTTCTAGCTTGTGACGCCTTTAGCACTTAGAGAAACAACAAATGCCGCCATCCTCTCTGTCCTTGACATTCATCTGTATTGTGTGCCATCTGTGATTCATTTCTTTCAGTTCCTGTTCTACTGTATACTGTTCTCATCCAGGTTGTTTTTGGGTCTTCCATATTGTCGTTTATACTCTGCTGTCCGTCTCAGTATAGTTTTCAGGACAGTCTCCATACATATTACATGCCTGATCCATCTTCAGCGTCTCTATTAGATGACGGTGTTCATATTTTCCTGCTGACACTGTGTAAGTAGTTCTTGGTTAAGAGTTCAGACTTATGCTGACCTAAATAGATCCACAGAGGACAGAGTACATTGAAAATACATGATTATACGACGTTAAATCAATCTTCGACAGTCTAACTTAGTGGTTCTCAAATTTTTGAAATCGTGGCACACTTAGCTCCTTGTGGATCAGGGGTCACACTAAGTGGCGTTTTTACTCTTTAATGGCTTTTGCCCTGGTCCACTAGAGTTAAAGTCCTACAAAAAATCGCAGGCGCACTATACACAAAAACTTAAAAAGTATGATGCAAAAAGCAAGGGAATACAGATAATTGGAAAATGCTGCGTGTCTTTATTCATAATTTAATTTCTGCCTATGAGAAGCATGAGCTTGATGTGTCTTGGCGATTTTTTACTCTGGCACCGCGTTGCCGACCCCTTATCTGGGATTTCCTAGGGCCCACCTAGGAATGTCACCGGGTACACTGATGCGCCTGGGCACACCCTTTAAGAACCACTGGTCTAACCTGATGACAATGACTAGGATCCAGGAAATAGAGAAACACGATAAGTCTTCAGACTGTCTAACTAACCTGATGACGTAAACAATGAGTACACCTGCACTACGTCCTGCAAGACTGTCCCTTGTATGTTCACTAAAAAGAAAATAGATGTTGGCCGCACAACACTACATTCAAAACTACATCGTTCCAGATATGAGCTTCAAACAACAGTCGATTTAATCATAAGAACGCGTCTGACGGTATAATCATCAAAATAACGTTCGGAAGAAGAAATACACCCACACGTAACGTGCTAATATTTTATTTTAACTTTTAGTATTTCTGTTCGCTTTTTCGCTTTCTTAGACTTTCCGTACCTGGTCTCTGACTCAGCGACACTCTTTGTTCTAGCGTTTCCGCAAATCAAAAGATTGGGTCATCACACTCGATTGATTTCGCCGACTGAATCAGAACAGTGTGACTTCAATTCCAAGTGCAAGTCTGTAATTCATCTAAACATCGGCCTGTTTTTGTTTTAAATGTCTACGTATATTTTTAAAAATAGAAAACAGCTTACAGTTTAGATTTTAGATAGTTAACATTGTACGTAAAGCCGTGATCAAGATATAAAACAGTAAATATTAATTTTCGAATCCTGTTTTTCTTGAATCAAATTAACTGTTACTAGTCGACTTAATAATCATGAGTGGTTCTTGACATGCGGTGGTGTAGTGTAAAATAGAAAGTGAAGATCGTGACATATCCTTTACATGACTTGGCCATCAACAACTGTAAACGACGTCGATTCTCTAGACACCACTTATAATAGCCGTCCATCGCAAGCGATGATGACAACAATCTCAGACGTGTACTGTTGCACCTCTCTGGTGTGTGCGGAGGTGACTGTAGAGTCCAATCCTAGAACAGAATCCCGACCACAGGTGGGGCATACATGATCAAGGTTAGACATGTGCGTGTTGTGTGCTCTGTCTTTTCGCGCTGCTCGTTTTCTCTGTGACTCAACAATACGATGATTCTCAGCTATTCGGGTTCCTCTTGTTGTTACAGCGCCACATTTGGCGATCTTGCGCAAGGATTCCCAGCACGTATTGTCTATATCGAAGCATTTCAGAGACACTTTAAGAGTGTCTTTAAAGCGTTTTTCTGTCCACCAGCTAAACGTCTGCCCCCTTCAAGCTCGCCATACATCAACTGTTTTGGGATGCGTTTATCAGGCATTCGAGCAACGTGACCGACCCATCTCATTTGGGCTTTCTGCAACAGGGTGTTGACGCTTGGGATCTTTGCTCTTGTGAGGACTTCGCTGTCTGGAATTTTGTCCTGCCAGTTTATTTTTAGTATTCTGCGTAGACAGCTTGTGTGGAAATAGTTTAATTTTCTTGCGTGTCTGCTATACACTGTCCATGTCTCGCTTGCGTACAGCAGCGTGGTTAGCACTATGGCCTGGTAAACTTTCATCTTTGTGACTATGCTTATCCCCTTCCGTTCCCACACAGTGACACATAACCTTCCGAACGCAGCACTGGCTTTGGATATCCTATTGTGGACCTCAGAATCTATGTTTGCCGATCTGGATAGGAGGCTGCCAGATAAGCAAAGTTGTCCGTTGACTGGAGACGCTGGTGTTTAATGTTGATGACTGGATCGTAATACTGTTCTCTAGGGCGGGCTGGAACATGACCTCTGTTTTTTTGGTGTTAATATCTTCATGTTGTGTGATTTGTGTTGTATGTAGTTGTCTGAAACTGTAGCTTGCGCTGTATTTGGATTATAGTGAGGAAAAGTTGCGCTATTCGTCAACCTCACTCTCTCGTCCAGGACTATCTGTATCCAGGGGCAAGACAAGTCAAGACGACTGGAGATAGTGCCAGATGCAGTGGATGACCAGGGCTTTCTAAAGTGCCTCGCCGTGCTCTATGCGGTCCACACCGCTCTGCTGTGATCCGCCTTTCTAACCGTTGAGCCAACTAGTGGCCTCATCCGCGAAGTCAGCCGGATCCAGTCTTTGCATGCATAGGCAGACAGTGCCTAGATTACCGATGCTGCTAGACCCATCGGTTTCCCTCACCTGGTTTGACCACCGAATAGGCGATGTAACCGTTGTAGTCGCTGTGCATGTTACAGCTAAACTACAGGCAAGAGTTGTGTGTTGTAGTCACGTTACAACTATTGTTCCGGCCGCCCTGCTGTGTGTAAGTTTACATTTCCAGAAGCGGCGCGATGGCGGTAGGATAGACCTGTCCTGGCATGTGTGTCTGTCCGAAAAATTACTGGACAATTCTCTTGTCCCAAGGTGTGCTGGTATTTTTCATCAGCACATAACATGAACCTTTGCAGACAACACACTGACGCTTTTAACAGGTTCCGTACGTGACCTTGACCTTCCTTGACCTTCCTGGTGATGCGTGAAGTGTTTCACACCACTTATACGTTCAGTAGTTTGCCATTGCTTTATGAGCGGTAAGGTCTATTGTTATCGTTCGTAAAAATCCAAGGGAACTAATTTGCTTTCAACTTGCCCGCCGTGAACTTTGAACCATGTATGCTTGAGTTTTGATCGAGTTCACTACCGCTTAAACTACAGACGCTCACAAATAGATAGTGCATAGGCGATTCACAAATGGCATCACAATCATGGGCGTCTAAAGACTTTTCTACAGGGGGGGGAAGGGGGGCGAAATAAATATAAACAATTTTAGTTGGTAGTTTACTTCACGGAAATGGAGAAGACCAGATTCGCATAAAACTTTGTTACCAAAAAGGGAATTTTCATAGGGCGACACTTGCCCCCTCTTGCATCAATGTATGGACGCCCATGATCACAATGCCATACATATATGGCCCTTTTCATCTTTACAGACGGTCAATAGGCAAGTGTTTTACTGTGACAACTTCTGAGTTTTCGCTTTTCTCTCTTGTCGTTCAGCTCGTACATAAGTCTCTTCTCAAAAGACTCTGCGCCCTTCCGTAATTTGGCTTTCCACACAACTCTGTCATCAGCTAGTCCCTCCCATGTGCTGGGATCTATAGAAAAGTTTTTCATTGAGGTTTTGCAGACATCTTTATATCTGAGCAGTGGTCTGCCCTGGTGCCTCTTCCTCCGAAAGTTCACAGAACAACATTTGTTTTGGTATGCGATAAGTTTCCATTCTTCTCACATGTCCCAACCATCTTAGTCGTCTACTGCTGAGCATGCCCATGATGGAAGGCAGATTTGCACGTTGTAGTACTTCAGAGTTGGTTATCTTGTCGTACCACCTGATGTTCATAATCTTGCGGAGACATCGAAGGTGAAAGATGTTAAGTCTCCTCTCGTGTCTTGAGTAGGCTGTCCATGTTTCTGAGCCATATAGTAAAGAACTAATTACACAGGCTTGATATATTTGAGTTTTCGTCTGCAATGTCAATTTTTGTTGTCCCACGCTCGCTTTGATAGTATGCCGAATGTAGTAGCCGCACTCCTATACGAGCGTTGATTTCTTCATCAAGAGAAAGGCTGGCAGTGACCGTGGACCCAAGATAGCAGAATTTTTGCACTGGTGTTAGATGGTTACCATTTAAAGTGATATTTGATGTCTTACCTCCTGACATAATACAACTGTTTTGGAGACACTTATTGTCAGAGAAAAGAGGTTGCATGCCTTTGACAAATTATTAATGCCATACAATACAAGTAGTAAATCCAGTAAACTACACAATATGTTGTCATAGGTGTTGACATAATGTTTATTATCATTATTATCATTTGTAACTAGTAACACACATTTAACATATAACACTGATTAATTATTATCTATATCACTGGTAACATATACAAATTACTAATTTATATGTTGCTATTATGCAACAAAGAAGTCATTGTGCTATATGAGATTTTGTTTAGATATAAACATACCAAATTAATGTTGAATGAAGCAAATTTAAAAACTGAATATTTAGTGTCTTTTCGTGAAGCTGGGCACGTCATGGTTACATAAAATAGTGCAGGGGCGGCGACATGGTGCGACTAGACAGCTGGTTATATAAAATTAAAATGTCTCATAGCCGTTTCATACCTTAAGGTATGAGATTTATATCACTTCACATTTCTAGGCCCTTGTCTGCAGCAAGTAGTAGAGGTCGTGGGTTCGAATCCGGACCGCGCCGTTCTGTTCACGAGTGCAGAATTTTCCAGAGACCCCTAGGATTATTGCTGGAGCTACGGAGTTCCTTCCTTTGTGCAATACTCTCGGCAGCTGGTGTTCCATTTCTGCGGAGAGGGACCGAGCAATATGAGGTAAAATCTGGTGCAATGAAGTCAATCCTTCGGCTTTAAAACCCTTTCAGTAGAGCCAATATATTTCCGTCATGTGTAAAACTTCGAGGGCAGGATTGAACCCTCAACCCTCTTGTATCCGAGTAGATATGCGAACGCTTATGTATTATGCTAATTCGTCCCACGCGCAGCTGATTACATGTAGTAAATCCATTATTGTGAAGGTATACAAGAGATTGTTATGCCCAAGTATGAACCACTAAGACATATGTGATATTCTGAGTGCAATTCTTAACTTGTTGACAATACAATTGTTGCGAGAAATCAAATTATGCTGAAGTAAGTGTTTTAGCGAGATCCGCGATAGCGTAGTGGTTAAAGCTGCTTACATGCGTGGTCCGGGTTCAATTCATTAATTACACATCGAGAATGTAATTTTTTTTCCTACTGGTAACGACTGTCATGTCGACCCAGTCTAAACATCAGAAGATCAATATCTCTGAGTGAAAATGTCTACACAAATCAGTTGACCGATATTTTAGTTTGAATTCTGTAGAAATGGCAGATCTCCACTACAGATTAACTGGTTGATATAACCAGTATTCACCCAACTTTTGTCAGGTTTGGCATGTGGCAGTCTACCCTATCCCGTAAAAAGAATTTCATCTACAAGATCCAACGAACCATGAACGCTTATCAGTTCGCTGAGGGCCTATACTACAGCTAGGGTTGAAAAGGCAAAAGAAGATGTATAGAACTCAATTACCATTAGTTGATACATCAACAAAGAACCATAACGTGGTTTGCGTTGACTCAAGACATTTTCCCAAATAAGTTGCTGAAATTGTGTGAGATAGTAGGTCATGTACATATATAACCTGTCAGCTAGACACATCTGATGTACTAATCCAGCGCTGTCCAACATTTTTATATATTGAGGCTCATCTGACATGGTAATGTGGAAATGCAGGCACCGTGTAACAATTGCAATAATAATACTAACAATATAGTCATGTTAATAAAAATTAATAACAGATGAAAAGTTAACCCTTACTCACGCGCGTCATGCTGGGGCCCACAAGGGAGGCAAAGAATAGTACCACTGTAACCTATAACGCATGTCGTAAGAGGCGACGGATGTAGGCCCTAGGGATGCTACCCTGGTAAATAAAAAGCAGCGCAAAAATCGGATGTGCTGGCCTACTTGTTGGCGCATAACTGGCACAACGTACAATCGCTCTTGGGCTCAGATCACATACAAATCACACAGAGTGGTTGACAAGTGTTCGATATGGAGTGTTCGAAGAAGACGAAGAAGAACCCCTACTAAACGTTTAATTAAAAAAAATATAAAAGTTAAATCAAATGGTGGCTGATCCCTTACAAAGCGTCGACTCAAATGTTTTATTTAGTCGAAGATTTGACTTTAGATGTCGGCGCTTTCATATGGTGTTTTAGATGTTGTTTGTCACATATTGTTTTAATCTGTGATTTTTTAATACTTCATCACGTTTACGCCTTTGTAATGGAGCATGGGTAGGAAACAATCACACTTTATAATAAAGCACTGGTACCATAACATACTTTAAACAAAAATAGAACTCGAGTATAACAACACTTTAAAATAGAGTACGGATACTGTATAGGCAAACTTTATAATACATTACAGGTACGTATAGGCACTTTATAATACATTACAGGTACGGTGTAGGCACACTTTATAATACATTACAGGTAGGTATAGGCAACTTTATAATACATTACAGGTACAGTGTAGGCAACTTTATAATACATTACAGGTACGGTCCAGGCAAACTTTATAATACATTACAGGTACGGTATAGGCACACTTTATAATACATTACAGGTATGGTCCAGGCAAACTTTATAATACATTACAGGTACGGTATAGGCACACTTTATAATACATTACAGGTAGGTATAACACTTATAATACATTACAGGTACGGTCCAGGCAAACTTTATAATACATTACAGGTACGGTATAGGCACACTTTATAATACATTACAGGTACGGTATAGGCACACTTTATAATACATTACAGGTACGGTCCAGGCAAACTTTATAATACATTACAGGTACGGTATAGGCACTTATAATACATTGGTATGGTCAGGAACTTTATAATACATTACAGGTACGGTATAGGCACACTTTATAATACATTACAGGTACGGTATAGGCACTTTATAATACATTACAGGTCCAGGCAAACTTTATAATACATTACGGTACGGTATAGGCACATTTATATAATTTCAGGAGGTATAGCACACTTTATAATACATTACAGGTACGGTCCAGGCAAACTTTGTAATACATTACAGGTTCGGTATAGGCACACTTTATAATACATTACAGGTACGGTGCAGGCAAACTTTATAATAAAGCACTGGTACCATAAAATACTTTAAAAAAAAAAATAGAACGCGAGTATAACAACACTTTATTATAGAGCACGGACACGGGTGTAGAAAACGAGTATAAATGGTACTTCAGAAAAAATGGGAAGATCAACGACTCAGTGATCTAGTGGTAAATATACGCCCATAAGAAGATGCAAAACATAAAAAAGTTAACATTATTGCAGTTATTAATAATTATGAAAATTTTAACAAATACCATATCATTTCCTTGTTAAAAAACGGATTAACTACATATAGTATATACTATTGCGCGACCCGGGGAATGTGCATATAATTTTTTTTTTTCAATTTGTTTTCCTGAACGTTAATAAATATATTAAAAGATAGTAACAAATAAATGTATTAAATTAAGTTAGAGTCTTCACACACATTGCAGAACTAGCTCATACAAGTGACATAAAACTTTAATAAAAAAAAAGTTAGCAAACTGGTCAATTTATCTTAGACTTCGACTAGGTAGATCACAAATGATATGGGGTTCATGACTGCCGTTTTAGACCTTTCGTAGTATCGGTTAAATAACCAGACTCGATAATTGCTGTAGTAAATGCGGTCTCAGGAATTGTTTTAGGCCTACTTCAACCCCCATTCTCACAGCATAGTGGAAGTAGTTGACCTGTATGATCCGTTCTTCTCAGTAACGATCTCCACCTTGCGCGCTAACTAGAAAATAGCCAATTTTCTGGCCATGACTCACAGACCCATCTGTGTATCGATATCATTATTACAGACGTTATCAGCGATCAATCTGTTTTGCTTTTGTCTAAATCTCTCTCACGAAGGTTGTTTAGGGAAATTGCAACCTTATATTATTGATTGATAGGACCATCTTCATTGCATTTCGGTGAGTAGCAATGTGTACTCCGATCTCTTTCTCAAACAGGAAGAGCTCAGCTGCAGTGCACGAATTCCATAGCACCGGGGAGAGTACTATATGTAATTTTGAAGATGGTGAAGATATTTTTGTAGAAATTTTATTTTTAATCATTTCTAATAAATTTCACAGGCAGCTAAGCAGCAGATGAACAACATCATTTTTATACCTACTTTGTGTTACAAGAGCCAAACATGGACATTGAGCAAAGCGCAGTCACAAAAATTAACTACACGTGAAATGCGTTTCCTGCGAAAAGTTACCAACAACTCCAGAAAAGACAGTCACCAACATGAGCATAAGAAAGAAAGTTGGTACAGAACCTTGCTTGAATTACATTAAGAAACAAAGAATGAAGTGGTTTGGCCACTTAATAAGAATGCATTTTTCCCTTGGCAAGATATGGTTGTGAGACATGGACCGTTGACAAAGACGGGGAGAAGATCATTAATGCATTGATATAATTGAGTGTAAATGTTTCAGAAGAGTACTTAAAATATCATGAACAAAGAAAAGAAGAAACGCTTTTGTTCTGCAACAGCTTGATATTAAAGAGAGTTGGCTATTACAAAGCATAAAACAAGGAAAATTAAATATTTCGGACACATCAAACGACATGAATGCCTAGAGAAATTAATTTTGTGAGGAATGGTGCCTGGAAGAAGAATGAGAGGAAGACCTAGAAGACGATGGGTGCAGGATGTCATTGACTCTAATGCTGCTGCTGACGCCGGCCAACTTGCACAGAACAGAGAGTTTTTCAGTACTGTATGCTGTCATTTGAGCCAAGTTCCAGAAGGAACAAACTACTTGATGATGATGTTGAAAAATACGTAATTAAATCTGTATTTTTCTTTGACAATCGGTACACGATGGGTGATGTGGTCAAGCTCACTCCGGCCGCCTTTACTTCATGGGTCTTTTTGGTATTCGGGTGGGTCGTCTTGAGAGCCGTTACAGTCGAAAAAATGCACTTCTTTTGTGTCATTGAAACCAGACGACGCGCACACTCATCACTTCGATGATGCGGCTTTCAACATTAACTGATAGTATGTTGTAAATATGAAGAACAAATTCATAAATAAGAGCACATTGAATTCACTCTCAAATTTTAGAATGGTAAACACTGATGAGCAGCTACGTTCATCAACCATTGTTTGTTGAATGACTGTTTGATTGATTGATTGATTGATTGTTTGATTGATTGATATGACCATTATAATTGTACTTTGGTGAATAAACATGTGTGTTGCAATCTTTTTCTTAACGCATAAAGATCTTAGTGGCAATGCACGAATTCCGTAGAAACACGATAAGGGTTGGGGGCTGTCCACGCCTAGCGTAAGGTATATCACAAGGGAAGAGGCAATATGAGTTAAGTCAGGGGCGGCTCGTCATTAAGGGCCAGTGGGGCTGGGCCCCACCAAAATAATGTGTAACGTGTATTTATTATTTTATAAATTAAAAATAACAACCCAAATCCATGATTTTTCCAAAAATATTTGTCTGGCCCCACCAGCAAAATGGTCACGAGCCGCCACTGAGTTAAGTTATATCTCAAATGTATTTGGCTCCTTGAAGAAATGGTAGGATAATGCAGGGATGGAAGCAGTATTATAGTTAATTATGCTGATCTTAACAGAGCTCTTTCTTTATCAGACCAAGTGTTGTCATACGAATTAAGATTGTTTAAATTTATACTCAAACAAGAAGCACTTTAAAATTCGATCCTTAAATTGTAATTTCTTTTGTCTGATCGCGAGTTCCAGGTAAAGATTAATAATGATAGTTAATTGTGTTTTTAAGCAACATTTGAATCACGTTAATTTGAACAATAGGTTGATCTATATTGTGTCAAAATACAACATTACATTGGTACTCATAAGGTTTTGAAGACTGGAATATTTTATGAAGCCTGAGTGATATTACAACGCATTTTTGTTTTAAGCTACAATAAATTCATAATAATCCTGTGTAATAGTGAAAAACAAAACATCGTATCATCCAAATGGATATTGGGAAAGTATGTCACAGGATAGAAACGAATGATGAAAGTTTGCTGATGAGCTTTTTGTCTAGAAGGAGTTAAAACATCAATGGCTTTATTATTCGTTTCTCTCTCTCTCTCTCTCTCTGCCATTTTAACCCGGATTGGGGCATATGCCTTCAACCAACTCATGCCAAGTCTTCCTATCTCTAGCTATCTCCTGTAGCTCCCTCTAGCTCTTCTTTATATTGTTGACCTCTGCCTCCAAATCTCGTCTCCATGTATTTATGGCCTCCCTTTCTTTCGCTGTCCCTGCGGTTCCAGGAAAGGACCCTTCTTGTTATATTCCCCTCAGGTTTTCGCAGAGTGTATCCTATTCAGAGCCAGCCTCTTTTTTAACCTCTTGGTCCACTGGAATCTGTCTTGTTCTCTCCATAGGTTCCTCATTTGTAACCCTATCATACCAGCTTAGTCCCTCTATTCTGCGCAGACACCAGTTGATTAATGTTTGCAGTTTATGCGTTATTGTTTTAGTAGTACTCCATGTTTCTGACCCATACAGCATAACTGCTTTAACATTAGAGTTAAATATATTAATTTTTGTTCTAGTTTTAATTTCTTTAAACTTCCATATGTTTCCCAGTGCAATGAAAGCTTCTCTTGCCTTCTGTATTCTTATTTTGACATCTCTATCTGTTCCACCCTCTTTGTCTACATTGTTGCTTAAATATGTGTATGATTCTACCTCTTGAAGTGGGATTTCACCCAGGGAGATTGAATTGTCATTTGCTTGGTTTATTCTCATTATCTTTGTCTTTCCCTTATAAATGTTCAGCCCTAGTTGCTGGGACTTTTGATCCAGTGTGTTTAGCTTATCCTGCATCTAATTTCGTGTATGGGACAGAAGGGCTATATCATAAGCGAAGTCTAGATCTTCTAATTGCTCTGTCAGAGTCCATTCGATTCCATTTCTGGTGTTAGTTACTGCTGTCTGATAGAAGACATCCCTGTCGCACTCATGTTTCTATTCCAAAAGTGTCTGTTAATTTACCTTCATGAAGAACTCTACATTTCATATCTGTATATGTTGCTTTTATTAGGTTAATAATTTTCTGTGGGATTCCATAATGTCTCATCAATTTCTAAAGTGTTTCTCTATCAATACCCTCAAAAGCCTTCTCATAATCCACAAATCCGGTATATAGTGGGGATTTCCATTCAATACTTTGCTCTATTATTATACGTAATGTGGCCATCTGGTCAGCACAGGATCTATTTTTTTCGGAAGCCTGCCTGTTCATCTCTTAGTTTTATATCAATGGCATCTCTCAGTCTCTCCAGGATAATTCTGATTAGTATTTTCACAGGTACTGACAACATCATTATTCCTCTATAGTTTTCGCACTTCTGCAGGTCCCTTTCTTTGGTAGCTTCACCAGGTATCCTTCTCTCCAGTTTGCTGGTATTTCTTCCGTCTCCCAGATTCTGTTGAATAATTTATACAGTACTTCTGTAGATTTGTTTATGTTGGCTTTAACCGCCTCCGCTGGAAATACCATCTGGGCCGGTAGCGTTTCCATCTTTCAAAAGTTTGATGTCTTTACTAATCTCCTATCCGGATTGTTTCTCACAGTTAATGTCCAAGTCTCTGCAGGCTGAATATCTGGAGGGTTTGTAGGTGCTGGTCTGTTCGGGAGTTCCTTGGTGTATTCCATCCATCTCTCCATTTGTTCTCTAACATTAGTGATAGTTTACCTCCTACTATTTTTGATCAGCCCACTTGGTTGACTGTATTTTCTTGCTAGCTTTCTAGTGATGTTATAAAGATCCCTGAGATTTCCTTTTGCTGCAGCTACCTCCGCTTCTCTTGCTAGATCTTCAAAGTATTGTCTTTTATCTGACCTTATTTGTTTCTTCACTTTTTTTCTAGCTTCTGTATTTTTCTTGGGCTCTGGCTTTGGTAGTTCTAGTTTTGTTATTATTTAAATCTGCTTTTCTCTTTTTCCTTTCTGTTGATGTCGAACTAAAACATGCATACACTTGGGAACGATCCCGGAATATCCTTCAATTTTCAAAACTCTTCTCTCTAACCATGTGTCTACTCTAAAGTTATAATAACAATTAACATTTAAAAAAAAGGTCATCTACAATTCAGTCTAAATGTCATATACGGAAAGCTTTTACTCTTGAGAGTTGTAAAGCTGTCAGTAAGTTTTGGCCATTATTGTCATCGTAAAGTCTTTGCCTGATCCTCCGATATCCAGTTTCATTGCGGACACACGACATTTTAGCACATTTTGTGTGAATTTATTAGACATTTCCTTTCTTGTACAAAGTACGCATCACTGTGTATCATAACACTAAAGTGCAATAGAAAAAAACTTCTAGTAAAACAAGGGTTTTCAAACCTTCTAGACGGGCGATTTACTAGACTTCCAAATAATTGTACGCGACTTCCCTGCATAAAAAATGAGTTTCATAATGAAACCCAATTTCTCACATTTGTATCTGTTTCTATTAATTGATATTTATATGCTGATCGGCCAATGTCCATAATTTATTTATATGATGATCGGCCAATGTCCATAATTTATTTATATGACGATCGGCCAATGTCCATAATTTATTTATATGATGATCGGTTAATATCCGTAATTTATTTATATGATGATCGGTATTAAAAAAATGTGTGAAAATGGATGTCTTTTGTATGAAAATTTGTATAAACAAGAAGTTTGGGGAGGGGGAACTATGAAAATTAATTTATAATAAACTGTCTACTTTACAATGAACTTGTAAAAAAAAGGAACCATTTTTCATACCTCGATGTATATTGGGGACTTTGATGTTATGCCCGTATTTTCATTGACCGCCGGTACACAATATGTGATGCGGTCAACATCACGCCCGCCGCCTTCACTTCCTAGTGCCTGGTACCGAATTGAGACTGGATCAACATAAACGCCGTTACTTGATAATAATGGGGAAAAAAAGAATTGTACAGTTAAGATAGATTAACATTTTGGAAGATGTTGTGACATGTAGTTTCTCTCAAATTTATTAACCTAATAATCGGAGGCAGCGAGCAAAACAGACGAAAAGAGAATGATGAGTTACTCATTAAGGACAGCTCATATTAGGCTTCGAATTTTCAAAAGCTTATGTTGATCTACTGTCGTTGACTTGCATGTGTTCACTGTAATGAAAGAGCAGATAAGCTTGCATCAAAAGCATGTATTATCTGTGAGGTAGAAATTGATGATGTGTGGACACGTCGTTTTGTTGCCCAACAAGCGCCTGTAGGATGAGTGCACCAAGATTGATGTTGAGTCTATTCAGAGACCTCCTTTTGGCTAAGGCCACATAAGTTTGTGTCGCATCTATTCATCTATTCAGTTAACATTTGTTGAAGAGGACACCCTGAAATTGATGTTGAATATATTCAAAGATCTTTTTTTGAATGAGAAAACTGCTGTTAAATTTGTTGAGCGAGGACCCTGAAATTGACTTTGAATATATTCAGCGATATTTTGTTGTGTTGAATGAGAAAACTGCTGTTGAATTTGTTGGATGAGGACCCTGAAATTGACTTTGAAAATATTCAGCGATATTTTGTTATGTTGAATGAGAAAACTGCTGTTGAATTTGTTGGGTGAGGACACTGAAATTTATGTTGAATTCAGTGGGTCGGGGATTGTAAAATCATACGTTCATACAAAACTTGATGCACGAGGAACAGAATGAGGAGTGTAGTAAACAACGATTAACGGGAACTATCAACATGCATGCCCTTTGGATATCTGCTGTGAATACGAAGCGCAATATTCAGGAGAGTGTTTTGGTTGAATTATACAGGGTTTTCAACATACAAGTAGCCCAATTTACAGGCTTTTATTAGTCAATTGGGCTACTTTTATCTTGAACACCCTGTATAATGTTCATTTAACTATTAACCCATTCGGTCTAGTGAGTCTACCGGCTTGCAGTACTTTCTAAGATGACACAAAACCAGTGTACTGGTTAATTTATTAAACATTGCAATATAAATATGTCCGGAAGAAAAAATAAAATACGGACTGAAATGGTTTATTGATATGTTCTAGGTTTGAAGTAGAAAAATGAGCCTCTGATCACTAATTGTAAGGTGGTTGACATTGTTGTTTCGGTTCGGGTTTGAAGAAGAAAAATGAGCCTCTGATCACTCTTTGTAAGGTGGTTGACATTGTTGCTTGGGTTCGGGTTTGAAGTAGAAAAATGAGCATCTGATCACTCTTTGTAAGGTGGTTGACATTGTTGCTTGGGTTCGGGTTTGAAGTAGAAAAATGAGCCTCTGATCACTCTTTGTAATGTGGTTAATATTGTTGTTTGGGTTCGGGTTTGGTCATTACTCTGCAAACCTCTTTTTCAGTGAAACTGAAACTGCCCACATTTTTAATCAAATTTCATAATTTACCTTTTAAAAAGATGTCTTTGCTTGTGTGGAGAGTTGGGAACCGAGTTGAAAAGAATTGCCGGGTTGGCTGAATTATGACAGAAGTATAGCAAGAAATGGAAGTGAGCACATATTTAGAAGACTTAGTAATGTACAATTTATAATACTACACACTTCTTATTACATAATATATAAACTGGATTACCTTCACATTTTCTGCTAATCTGAATATATGAGATTTTGTTATCATTTTCTGAAAGTACGCTGGGGGATTCTATGGAACATAGAAATTAAGACTGCTTCCTAATATTGTCGTCACGCATGTACAGGTCACTGTTTTGATTTTATCCCCAACAAAAACAACTTTTGACCTTACCAAGGGTCAAACACAAGTGTTTCCGACAGGAAACGTCACTGCGTTTAACTATTGGGTACAATACTCTCCGTACAATAACAATAGATCTATCCAGAAAGAACTCAAAATCAATGAAAACTGGCTGATGCTACAAATACGAAAGAGAAAATTGAGATATTTTGCACATATAAAAAGACATGAAAGGCTGGAGAAGACCATCATGGAAGGAGGCATACCGGCAAAGAGAAGAAGAGGAAGACCACGGAGAAGATGGGTTTAGGATGTAACCGATGGTCTGAACATGACGGCAGCAGAGGCATGGCATCTGGTCTATGAGAGAGAGAAGTTCCGGAAGATTGTTGGGGTGGCAAAGTTCTGCTCAGGACAAGCTATTTGATGATGATGATGATGATAACAATAAACTTTTCAAATACATGCTTGGACGAAATGAAACTGACTGTTCAATGACCGGAGTTTCATGGTTGTGAATCCCAGTCGCTGACTAGATGGAGAGAGATGTTTGTCTAGAAACTACGAACATTTCTGAAGGGCTATGATGATAGTCCTCATATAACTGATTCTGTGATGGTACCAACAAACGTTTTCATTCCATTTTTTTCTCTTGCTAAATTAATGTCACTGTTTGTGTGAAACGGAAGCGAGGAGATCTTGATTTGGTGTTAAATATATTGGCAAAACACTGTAGTTTTACAAAATACAATACACAGCAGCGTTTCGACCAAAAAGGTCGTTATCGTTTCTTTACTTCTGGTGTGTTCTTTGCTTGATAAAAGCTTTTTGGTAGAAACGTTGTTGTGTATTGCTATTGCTTTTGTACTTTGTAAAACTACAGTTCATCGTTTTTACGTGTTTCGCCATTGCTACATAGTTTTACTGCAGTCTTTCCTTATATGTCAAATATATTGTTCAATTTGTTTATAAACAATTCAACAAGGTGACCGACTTTGTCAGCAAACAAAACATATCCTCATTTATCAATGTACACATTAGCAATATATATATATATATATTATATGTTGGTTATATTTCTAAACACAAGTCATTTGAATAACTAGTATTTGTTGAGATTGAGACCTTGACATTTCCCACCCTTACCTGCTTGTTTTTTTCCCTTCTAAATAAAGAATGTGTATGTATGCTAATAAATACTATTAAAAAAGACTAAAGCAGGATGAAAGCCGAACAAACCTGTGGTACAATTTTTTGGGTGGTGGTTTGAAGTCATATTTTTATTAAAGAAAATGTAAACAATACAGATACCAAGCTGCTGGTGTTATTCGTTACTTCATGTAGTGACATTAACTGTTACTTTCATGTGGTGACATTAACTGTTACTTTCATGTAGTGAAATTACCTGTTACTTTCATGTAGTGACATTGCCTGTTACTTTCATGTAGTGACATTAACTGTTACTTTCATGTAGTGACATTAACTGTTACTTTCATGTAGTGAAATTAACTGTTACTTTCGTGTAGTGATATTACCTGTTACTTTCATGTAGTGAAATTACCTGTTACTTTCATGTGGTGATATTAACTGTTACTTTCATGTAGTGACATTACCTGTTACTTTCATGTAGTGACATTAACTGTTACTTTCATGTAGTGACATTAACTGTTACTTTCGTGTAGTGATATTACCTGTTACTTTCATGTAGTGAAATTAACTGTTACTTTCATGTAGTGACATTACCTGTTACTTTCATGTAGTGACATTACCTGTTACTTTCGTGTAGTGATATTACCTGTTACTTTCATGTAGTGACATTACCTGTTACTTTCATGTAGTGACATTAACTGTTACTTTCATGTAGTGATATTACCTGTTACTTTCATGTAGTGACATTACCTGTTACTTTCATGTAGTGACATTACCTGTTACTTTCATGTAGTGATATTAACTGTTACTTTCATGTAGTGATATTACCTGTTACTTTCATGTAGTGACATTACCTGTTACTTTCATGTAGTGACATTACCTGTTACTTTCATGTAGTGACATTAACTGTTACTTTCATGTAGTGATATTAACTGTTACTTTCATGTAGTGACATTACCTGTTACTTTCATGTAGTGATATTAACTGTTACTTTCATGTAGTGACATTACCTGTTACTTTCATGTAGTGACATTACCTGTTACTTTCATGTAGTGATATTACCTGTTACTTTCATGTAGTGACATTACCTGTTACTTTCATGTAGTGATATTAACTGTTACTTTCATGTGGTGATATTAACTGTTACTTTCATGTAGTGACATTACCTGTTACTTTCATGTAGTGACATTACTTGTTACTTTCATGTAGTGATATTACCTGTTACTTTCATGTAGTGACATTACCTGTTACTTTCATGTAGTGACATTACCTGTTACTTTCATGTAGTGAAATTACCTGTTACTTTCATGTAGTGACATTACCTGTTACTTTCATGTAGTGAAATTACCTGTTACTTTCATGTAGTGAAATTACCTGTTACTTTCATGTAGTGACATTACCTGTTACTTTCATGTAGTGAAATTACCTGTTACTTTCATGTAGTGACATTACCTGTTACTTTCATGTAGTGACATTACCTGTTATTTTCATGTAGTGATTAACTGTTCTTCATGTAGTGATATTACCTGTTACTTTCATGTAGTGACATTACCTGTTACTTTCATGTAGTGACATTACCTGTTACTTTCATGTAGTGACATTAACTGTTACTTTCATGTAGTGACATTAACTGTTACTTTCATGTAGTGATATTACCTGTTACTTTCATGTAGTGACATTACCTGTTACTTTCATGTGGTGATATTAACTGTTACTTTCATGTAGTGATATTAACTGTTACTTTCATGTAGTGACATTAACTGTTACTTTCATGTAGTGACATTACCTGTTACTTTCATGTAGTGACATTAACTGTTACTTTCATGTAGTGACATTAACTGTTACTTTCATGTAGTGACATTACCTGTTACTTTCATGTAGTGACATTACTTGTTACTTTCATGTAGTGATATTACCTGTTACTTTCATGTAGTGACATTACCTGTTACTTTCATGTAGTGACATTACCTGTTACTTTCATGTAGTGATATTACCTGTTACTTTCATGTAGTGATATTAACTGTTACTTTCATGTAGTGACATTACCTGTTACTTTCATGTAGTGACATTACCTGTTACTTTCATGTAGTGACATTACCTGTTACTTTCATGTAGTGACATTAACTGTTACTTTCATGTAGTGATATTACCTGTTACTTTCATGTAGTGACATTACCTGTTACTTTCATGTAGTGACATTACTTGTTACTTTCATGTAGTGATATTACCTGTTACTTTCATGTAGTGACATTACCTGTTACTTTCATGTAGTGACATTACCTGTTACTTTCATGTAGTGATATTACCTGTTACTTTCATGTGGTGATATTAACTGTTACTTTCATGTAGTGACATTAACTGTTACTTTCATGTAGTGAAATTACCTGTTACTTTCATGTGGTGATATTAACTGTTACTTTCATGTAGTGATATTACCTGTTACTTTCATGTAGTGACATTACCTGTTACTTTCATGTAGTGACATTAACTGTTACTTTCATGTAGTGACATTAACTGTTACTTTCATGTAGTGACATTAACTGTTACTTTCATGTAGTGACATTACCTGTTACTTTCATGTAGTGACATTAACTGTTACTTTCATGTAGTGACATTACCTGTTACTTTCATGTAGTGACATTAACTGTTACTTTCATGTAGTGACATTACCTGTTACTTTCATGTAGTGACATTACTTGTTACTTTCATGTAGTGACAGTAACTGTTACTTTCATGTAGTGATATTACCTGTTACTTTCATGTAGTGGCATTACTTGTTACTTTCATGTAGTGACATTAACTGTTACTTTCATGTAGTGACATTAACTGTTACTTTCATGTAGTGATATTACCTGTTACTTTCATGTAGTGACATTAACTGTTACTTTCATGTAGTGACATTAACTGTTACTTTCATGTAGTGACATTAACTGTTACTTTCATGTAGTGATATTACCTGTTACTTTCATGTAGTGACATTAACTGTTACTTTCATGTAGTGACATTAACTGTTACTTTCATGTAGTGACATTACCTGTTACTTTCATGTAGTGACATTAACTGTTACTTTCATGTAGTGACATTAACTGTTACTTTCATGTAGTGATATTACCTGTTACTTTCATGTAGTGACATTAACTGTTACTTTCATGTAGTGACATTACTGTTACTTTCATGTAGTGACATTACCTGTTACTATGTAGTGACATTTGTTACTTATGTAGTGACATTACTTGTTACTTTCATGTAGTGATATTACCTGTTACTTTCATGTAGTGACATTACCTGTTACTTTCATGTAGTGATATTAACTGTTACTTTCATGTAGTGACATTAACTGTTACTTTCATGTAGTGACATTACTTGTTACTTTCATGTAGTGACAGTAACTGTTACTTTCATGTAGTGATATTACCTGTTACTTTCATGTAGTGACATTAACTGTTACTTTCATGTAGTGACATTACTTGTTACTTTCATGTAGTGACATTACTTGTTACTTTCATGTAGTGACAGTAACTGTTACTTTCATGTAGTGACATTAACTGTTACTTTCATGTAGTGATATTACTTGTTACTTTCATGTAGTGACATTAACTGTTACTTTCATGTAGTGACATTACTTGTTACTTTCGTGTAGTCATATTAACTGTTACTTTCGTGTAGTGATATTACCTGTTACTTTCATGTAGTGACATTACCTGTTACTTAAATGTAGTGACATTATCTGTTACTTAAATGTAGTGACATTACTTGTTACTTTCGTGTAGTCATATTAACTGTTACTTTCGTGTAGTGATATTACCTGTTACTTTCATGTAGTGATATTACCTGTTACTTTCATGTAGTGACATTATCTGTTACTTAAATGTAGTGACATTATCTGTTACTTAAATGTAGTGACATTACTTGTTACTTTCGTGTAGTCATATTAACTGTTACTTTCGTGTAGTGATATTACCTGTTACTTTCATGTAGTGACATTACCTGTTACTTAAATGTAGTGACATTATCTGTTACTTAAATGTAGTGACATTACTTGTTACTTTCGTGTAGTCATATTAACTGTTACTTTCGTGTAGTGATATTAACTGTTACTTTCGTGTAGTGATATTACCTGTTACTTTCATGTAGTGACATTATCTGTTACTTAAATGTAGTGACATTACCTGTTACCTGCACAGCAAGCTCAACAAAGCAAACATAATAAAGTAAATGTTAATATCAGAGATACTAAATGAAACAAGCACAAGAATTCCCATACTTAGGACGCATACTTACAGAAGATGGAAGACCCGACAAAGAAATATAATATAGAGATCAGAAAGCAGATGCTACCATCTAAGCCTCACTGTTCAGACATTCAAACATCTACCTACCAGATTTACAACAAATGATCAAAATCTTATTCATTCCTACTTGATACGTCTGGTTCCTAACATGGACAATGAATAAATTATAGGCACAGAAAATAACTACATCTGAAATGTGTTGTTTTCGAAGAGCTATCAACAATACTTCTTCTTCTTCTTCTTCAGCGATCTCTGGTCATGCGCTTAATTTACTGTGGACCACAAACTGGGCAGACAGCTTCAGGTCTGTCAGGTTTCCCAAAGCTTAGTTTTCAGGTCGACTGGGTGTGGCCACATGTTGCTTCTCAGCTCACACAGAAGAGGACAGTCTTGCAGGATATGCTCTGGTGTCTGTTCTGCCTGCTGACACTGGCAGAGAGCTGTTTGACTTATTCCTAGTCTGTATAAGTGTTTGTTGAGTCTGCAGTGTCCGGTGCGGAGTCGAAATATAATGGCCTGGTCTGTTCTGCTTAGGTCTTTGAGGAGTCTTTTCCATAATCATATCCAGTGTTTGTCTTCCAGTCTACTGCAGATTTTCTCTGTATGAGGTTTTGACCTCTTGAAAAGACAAGGGTTGGTGCCAACAATACGAGAAGAGATATGCACAAATACTAGCACCAGAGAGAGAGAGAGAGAGAGAGAGAGAGAGAGTTGGAACAAGATACTTTCTTAATTACATTAAAAGAAAACAAAGAATTAAATAGACTAAAAGGTCTAATGCCGAAAAATTGACTTCATTGCTCATGATTTTTTCCCCATTTGGCTCGGTCCTCTCCGCAGAAACGACATGTCACCTGCTACGAGTTCCATAGATTCGGCAACAATCCTAGGGGTATCTGGGAAAAATGCACGCCTGAACAGAAAGGCGTGGTCCGGATTCGAACCTACGACCTTCAGAACGTAAGGCAAAGGCGTAACTACTCAGCCACAGAGACCCCTTTAATGACCTAGTAAACCAGACCATACTGCCTTTAATGCATTCTACATCAGAACAGAGGAAGACCAAACAAAAGATGGATAGATAGTCAGCTAGAATTCTACCAAACGAAGTAGAAATCAATCACGCAAACCACCATAGAAGCAGAAGACAAGTACAGAAAACCACAGCAATGTGCTACAACCCAGTGATAAGTGAATGTAAAAGAAAGAAGAAAAACTCATACGGTCAAAATAAGTTAATAGAGATGTGACAATTTCAAGAATGAAACCGAAAAGTTTTTATTTGTTTAACAAGCAGCAGTATTGAAAGCATATCAGCAGTTAGGAATTAATAATAATTCCTCTCGTACCGTTATACGTTACATAGGGCCTGCAAGTAATTTCTCCATACCGCTCTATCCTGGGCAACTCGCTCAATCTCCTCCATGGAACTGAGACCGATATTTCCTGCCTCTCTCAGCAAAATTCGTTTCAGGGTCTCCTTAGGTCGACCTCTCTTTCTTGAACCCTTTGCATCCCACTTCAATGCCTGGTTTGATATTCTTTGATCATTTCTCCTCAAGGTGTGCCCAACATATCTCCATCTTCTCTTTCTTATAACAGTTGTCACTAGTGGTTGACCAGACATGTCTCTGATTTCATCACTTCTCCTGAATTCGTTCCATTTTATATTCATTATTTTTCGCAGACATCTATTTTCAAATGCATGTTAGCAATTAGCATTAGCTAAAATAATGTATCGGTTACTATTGACTTGGAACGCTATTGTTAACTCGGATGACCGCTGTAGAACTATATATCAGTGGTTAACTATTTATATACTTCGTGTTTTTCCTATTTCGCCCTTGAATTCTAAGGCAATTATCAATTTCGTCTTATACTTTTTCGCTCAGGGAACATAGGGTTGTCCTCCACAGTTGTCCTCCAATGTCCCCGGTCTCTGACCGTCTTCTGTATGGCTTCCCAGAATAGTCCAGCCCCCTTCAGTTCCCCAAGAAGACTCCATCTCTATGTCCGTTTAGGATCTCATCTTTTCGGTTTTTCTTGCGGGCTCTACTCAAGAGCTTGTCTAGTCACAATCGACTGTGTCTTCCGGGAGAGGTATTACGACCCACCTCCATTTTCTCATCTTAACATGGGTCATCACAGATTCCTGCCGTTATTATCCAAATGTCTGTGTTTGCCGCTCTATCATACCATCTCAGTCTGAGAATACGCGAACTTTTTGATAAAGTTCGAATCTTAAGACAATTATACCTCTAGTAACAAAATTAATGATACATTGTTCTCTGTCGTGTATAGTGTCAGCAAACAAAACATATAAATAATTTGAAGACACATTGCAGTTATGAATAATATTTTATATTTTAGTGACAATCTTTTGAGAAATTCACAACAAAATTACTTTCGATGAACATAATTGTTTGATAATAAAAAAGCCCAAAATTGTTAAAATGTTGTAATGTTTCCATTTTTAATACTGTTGTGTTTTTGGTAGTTGCAGTTATTCGGTGTTTGCTAGCGCAATGTAACAGTAGTCATGGATGACCCTAATACCACCGTGTTGTAGCAAACGTAAACACTCTTCTCTAAGTAACATGAGGATTACTCTACTGCCAGCTGCTGTCAGGCGCGTCCTCGAGTCTTTGCAGCATCAATGCTTCAGTAAACGACAAATTCATAGAATCTGAAGGGAAAAAGGGTACGTTAAAGATAAGTTAAAATGTTTCCATTACGTATGTGTTAAAGAATTACTTGCAGGCCCTATGTAACGTTTAACGGTACGAGAGGAATTATTATTGTGTTAAAGAAGAAAATGTAATATTTTAAAATAAAATCCGCTGCAGATAAATTCTTACAACGTTCGAAGCAAAGAAGAGAAAAAGTAGAGACATCCAACAATAACTAAACATTGAGGTAGATTGACTCATAAACATCATGTATCTTAAGTTGAAATATTTTGATTTCACAGTGAAGTCACTGTGATTTAAAGAGAAAGATTGATAGAGAGAGAGAGAGAAAGAGAGAGCAGTAATGAAAGAAGCAGTTTCTTGAAGACATGGAAGTTGCGACAAAGACGATGGTGGCAACAGGATATTAAGAAAATAGTTAATTCATCGAAGGAGAAGGTGGAAGAACTGTCGAAATATTCAGTCTTTCAGGTGGTCTGTAACGAAAGTGACATTCTATACAGGACATCCTGCATGAAGGAGTTAAGATTAGAAGTCGACAACTTTCTTTCAAATTCTACTTTTTCTATTACGGCTTCAAAAACTGACAGAGTATAACGATCTCAGCAACATATATATATATATATATGTAACCCGTCTGCCCAGCGTGTTCGTAGCGCGTTGGACTACGGTGACTAGTCCTCTGTAAGTGCGGGTTCAACTCCGCGGACTGGCAGAAAAGCTACAGGTTCCCCAGATTTACGGTGTTCGTGGCACCGAGCCGAAGGGTTACGATGTCCATGACACCAGCCAAAGAGCTTTCAGCTCAAGTGTTTCTGGATCGGAAAAAAATAAATAAATATATATATATATACCACCAGGACTAACGTCAGTTTATTCAGACAAACCATCAACAATCAAACATTCAAAAAACATTATAATCCACCTTGAGTGGATGTAAGTCGAAGAACTGAAACCTACAAATCTGAGGGGATCAGACCGGTTCAGATCAAATCTGTAGAGACAGTTGGGAGGTTGCGGTAATACTTGGTAAACGGATCATTTCGACATGAACAAGTAAATTACAGTATTACATAAGAAAAGAAAAAAATATTAAATATAAAAAATGACAACAATCGACGTTTCGACCATAGGCCTGTATCAAGAAGACAAATAAAAACACGGAATACTAAAAAAACTAAATAAGGAGTCCAGAGCTCAAGTCAATACTTAAAAGATGTTCACATTGTGCTGCCATTTTAACATCATAGTGTTGTCGTTCGTTCTTATCAACCACGTTAACACCTCCTTGGGATCTATATGATTGATTGATTGATAGATAGGAACATCATCATTGCACTTCGGTGAGTAACCATATGTGCTATGATCTCTTTCTACACAGGAAGATCTTAGCTGCACTGCACGAACAGTAGCACCGGCGAGGGTCTCCGATGTAATTTTGAAGATGGTGAAGATATTTTGTAGAAATTTTATTTTTAATCATTTTCTAATAAATTTTGTCCGGACAGCGACTTTCCAGCCTGCTCTTCTCGATTTTTTAACTTACAATGGTTCTTTTACATTCAAATTGAACACGGGACCTACGTTTAATCGTCAGTTTCCGATAGGACTTGGAACTCGATTTCCCCTACATTGAGATCAGGGATCTCTGGCAAAATATTCCGATGGCTCCACGAGGGAGCGAAGCGGTTACCTTTGGCACAAGAGGCGAGCACCTAACATCTACGCTTCAGAGACCCCTTGTCTATATGATTTGTACTGAGAACGTGAGTACGTTGCATCATGTTGAGCCCCCACGGCATGTAGGATAGGCACATCCTACTTTCGACTAAACCTTATGCATATTATCTAACGGGACCGAAATTTGAACAGACAGGTAACTATAAAATTGCACAAACAGAACTCCCCCACTTTAAAGTATTACATCTAGAGTTATACTGTAGCAATGTATCGAACTGATTTGTCATAGAACTGACAAAGCTGACTCATGCTAACCTACCCGGAGCAATCTTTGACGGGCAGAACACCGGCTGACAGAATATCGACTACGCTATCTTGAAATAACATTGGATTCCAGCCTATCCTACAAACACAATGTTTGAAACAAATAATACAGCGCGGGCTGCAAGCACGATTTACTGCACTAAAAACAATTATAGCAGCACACCTTATCGAGGATGACATTTCACTTTTTTACTTTGAAGGTACACAGCGTATGAACAATACTTAGTAACACAGTGTGTGGGTAACATGTAGACACAGAAGTAACACAGTATATGAGCAGTATGCAGAAGAAGAGTCTATGAACACTGCATTGAAATCTTCCCGTACCGTTATACTTTACATACGACTTGCAAGATATCTCTCCATACCACTCAATCATGGGGAACTCGTTTATTCTCGTGATTCTCATCTGTGGTTTCTAATCCTACATTTTGCCCCCCTGCCCAGCGCGTTCGTAGCGCGTTGGAGGATGGGTGACAAACCCCCTGTGAGTGCGTTTCAATTCCGCGGGCTGGCAGAAAAGCTACGGGTTCTCCAGATTTACGGTGTTCGGGGCACTGAACCGAAGGGTTACGATGTCCATGTCACCGAGCCGAAGAGTTGAAAGCTCAACTGCTTCTGAATGGAAAAAAAAATCCTATATTTCTTGCCTTTCTTAATAAAGTTTGTTTCAGAGTTTCCTCTATGGCGTCCTTTCTTTCACAAACATTGTCTCCAACCATGTGTTTCTTGGATCATTTCTTCTCAGAGTATATTCAACACATCTCCATCTTCTCTTTCTTATAACAGTTCATACTATTAATTGAACAGACATCTCTCTGATCCATCCCTTCTGAATTTACTCCATTTTATGTTCATTATTTTCAACATACATCTATTTTCAAAGTGCGTTTGTTACTTATCCTAACGTATCTGCTTTGCATGATAAATAACTTGTTGCCTATGGTGATTCTGTAGTTCTACAAAATTGTTTTCATCTCTTGCTTTTATTTCCTCTGTATTATACAGTTGCATTTCGTGTTACTTCTTCATTATGTCTTATGACAATGACAGAGTGGTTGTTTTAGTAAATTATTCTGTCTACAAAGGTTGCAAGACAAGCTAACAAAGAAAATCTAAGTTGAACACATATTTATAGAAGGTGTTATTTGTGCTTTTTTCTTCTCGGTCTCTCTCCGCAGAAATGGCAAGCCGCCCGCCGAGAGTTTTGCACAAAGAACGAACTCTGTAGCTATTCCAACAATCATAAGGATCTCTGGGAAAATGCACCGATGAATAGAACGGCGCTGCCCGGATTCAAACCCACGACTTTAGGAACACAAGCCGAACGGTTATCTATTTAGCAACAGAGACGCCATTTCAAATTTGTTCTAAACTTGCATTTACCTGTGATTGAATCCTGAAAGAAACATGATACACAGACAAGTAGGGCGATGACCAGAAAGCTTGTCTGCATAGTGGCTCTGAAAAAGAAAAACCAAGTTTAAATAATAATTTATTTTCATTAACTACTACTACTTATAGTCCTGCTAAAACTTCAATATTTCCAGTTAATTAGATTTTGTGCCTTTCTTTTTATCTCAAACCTAGTCTTATGCATTACTCTGAGCTTTGCTTCAAAAGTTCCCCATTTGCCCAGGTGGTCCATGTGCCCCATGTTCACATTTTTTCTGTAGTCCTTGTGGTATTAAACGCATTGCCTGTCTCGGCCATCTTTATCTTTTCATTTTGAGGAGTTACCAATCCATCGCCATTGTCGTTGTTGTATCTCTTTATTTATGTCTTCCAGACCAGTTAGTTCTTGAAGTCTGTTATTGATAATCTTATCCTCCTAGATATACCAAAGTATTCTTCTATGAAGTATTCCATCGAATCATTATAAAATTATCATCATCAAATAGCCTGTCATGAACAGAACTTTGCCAACCAAACAGTCCTTTGAAATTTCTCTTATCCCAGGCCAGATGTTCCGCCCCTGCAGCTGTCGTGTTCAAATCAGGGCCGCGCCGTGCTATGATACAGAGAGGCGGTGGCATCAGACAGCACCGTAAGGGGGCGGCATAACAGCGAAAAATCATAAGCTATTTAAAAGAAAAAAACATTTAAGGGCGACATTTCGACGACTTGCATCATACTGAGAAAATATACCGCACGGCCCTGCTTCAAATCATCAGTTACATCCTGGATCTATCTTACTCTTGGTCTTCCTCTCCTCTTCGCATGAATGCCTTCTTCCCTAATGCCTCCAACCTTTCGTGTCGTTTTATATCCGTAAAATATTACAATTTTCTCACTCTTATATGTAGCGTCTGTCAGTTTTCTTTGATTTTGAGTTCTTACTGGATATATATATTTGTTGCTCGCCTGCCCAGTGTGTTCGTAGTGCGTATGACGATGAGTAACAAGCCACCTGTGAGTACGGTTCAATTCCGCTGGCTGGCAGAAAAGGCAAAGTTTCTCCAGATTTACGGTGTTCGTGGCACCGAACCGAAGGGTTACGATGTCCATGGCACCGAGCCGAAGAGCTGAAAGCTCAAGTGCTTCTGGATCGAAAAAAAAATAAAATATATATATTTGTTCTCTTCTCTGTCCATAATATACGGAGGACTCTTCTGTAACACTTATATTCAAAAGCACATATATGTTTTTCCACTATCTTGTTAAATGTCCTTATGAAATTTATATTTTATTCTCATACTTAGTTTTTCTATCGCTCTGATTTCAGATTGGTGTTTTTGTGTTGCATTGTAAAGTGTGTTGAGAAATTTGAACACAAGATACTGTTTAACTACACATAAACATTAGACCAGAAAATTACGTATTGAAATAAAATGTTGAAAAGAGACGAAGATGTAGTAGTCTGCCAGGACCTGGCACAACCGTTCTCCAACCCCAGGTAGTAGCCTACAGACTAAACAGGTAGTTTAGATAGATAAGTTTGTAGAAATGCATAAGTAGAGACTGTAGTGTTTGCACACCAAATCTGCTCACTATGAGCAGATAGCAACACTAGAACGAGACATTGACGTAGTGAAACTAGTTGACGTAGATTTGTTATAGTCTGTCCATTAATTCGTGAGCACGTTTGAAATTGATTTTCTCGAAAACTACCTGTTGGATCTCAGTGATTTTTGCAAGCAGCCTTAGAATATCCATGACGCTAGAGAAATATTTTTTCCAAGAAAATTTGATGTAGTTTGAAATATTTCTTCTTCAGGTTATATTAAAATCAACCTCACCGGATTGTACACAATAGTAACAGATCTACGGTACACAGACGCGTTGTTCTAAAAATACATTATGGTAACATTGAAATATCGTGAGTAAACAACAATTTCACGAGAATTCCCGTGCACCTAACCCAGTCGACTTTGAAAGCGGAAAGCATATGACGTTATAATTGGGATACCGTTGTATAGTTATAGGTGTATCTCGCTATTTGTATGAAGCTATTGTATCATATTTGTTGGCTTATCAAAACTGACATTGATATCACATTCATAATGAGTCTGAAGTGCACATATATAACAATGCAGAAGGTTACAGTTTTACTATACCAACACTTCCGTAGGGAATCTAAGAAGGTCATCTATATTGCGATATTCATAACCCTGAGAAACGAACGCAACTGGCGCTTGGTCTGAATAGAGAATCCTTTTCCCGATGGATTAAACAGGACACAAAGTGCACTAATGTCAAGCAAGGAAGGAAAAGAGCAATTGACGACTTTGACATAGATGTCATAAGACGGGAGCTCTTGAAAATGTTTGCGACAAATCAACTTGTTACTGTCAGGAAACTGAAATTAAAACTGCAATCAGATTGCAGCATAGACATTTCTAAAAGTACTCTATGGAAAATTGTAAGAGCCGCCGGCTCACCTTCAGAAAAACTATAGGCGGCAGGAATATTATATTTGTGAAAAGCCACATTTAATTGCTGCCCGAAGTAAATACCTGAGGCAGATCCGTGAGCGGCGGAGGCAAGGCTATGATATTGTATATTTGGACGAATCCTGGATCAATGCTCACCACACCAATGCTAAAGAATGGCAATCAGTAGACGGTGAACAGAAAGAAAAATACCAAGCAGCAAAGGCCAGCGTATTATACTAACACATGCAGGAAGCAGTGAAGAAGGTCTTGTCCATGACGCTGGACTTATTTTACAATCAAAAAATACCGACGGTAGGGACTACCACACAGAAATGAATGGACATATTTTCAGGCACTGGATGGAGAAAGATCTACTTCCAATTCTAAACAGACCATCATGCTTGGTAATGGATAATGCATCCTATCACAACGCAGTATCAGCGGAAGACAAAGTACCAACTGCATCAAATACAAAAGATCAAATTAGGACTTGGCTTGCTAAGGAAAATGTCAGCTTCAATGATACATATTTGAAACCCGAGTTGTTGCACCTGGTGAGGATGACAAATAAGACAAAGGTGTTTCATATTGACAAATCATTGCGGAATACGGCCACACGTCTTTGCGACTACCTCCATATCATGCTCACCTCAATCCGATAGAGCTTGTCTGGGCTAAAGTAAAAGGGCAAATTGCCGAACAGAACAGGACGTTTAAAATGTGTGATGTTGAAGTTCTGACACGTGAGTCCCTCTCAATGATAGACATGCAGTTCTGGAAGAAGTGTGTTGAACATGTGCTCCGAGAGGAAGACGAGTACTGGCACCGAGATGGATTACAATTTGTCCAGCCAGTAACAATTATCAACCTCATGGAATCGTCAGATTCGGGATGATACAAATCATATTTTGATTACAGACTGAGAAATAGCAACGTATACATTTCCATATCCAAATGCGTCTACCATCATACAATTTGTGGTGAAGTTAAGACACCCTGGGTCTAATGGTGACCGAAGGGAGGACTAACTGTTGCATATTGTATCCAAGTTCACGATTGCACATAAAGGGCAACACACTTAATTACTGACCTATCAAGTTAATATGGAGATACACCTATGAATATAATTGACATGGACAAATTCTAAGGATTACTGTAAAATCTAAAATTTGAGCCCCCGTATTTGCAATTGTCATAAAGATCAAAGGAATTCGCCGATGTGCAAAATCCGTAGCATCTATGGACTACTGGTTAGCTTTATTTTAGCGTCATGGATATTCTAAGGCTGCATGCAAAAATCACTGAGATCCAACAGGTAGTTTTCGAGAAAATCAATTTCAAACGTGCTCACGAATTAATGGACAGACTATAGTACTGCTTAGCGACGTAGTGACAACATAAGGAGACGAACATAAACACTACAACTGAACAGACGTGTTTTGGAAAGCTGTGAATAACATCAACAAACATATATATAAAGTCTTGAGCATTGAGTTGGTATCTGTTGTGATCTTGTTACCATCGTCACCAGTAAATCAATAATAACCACACAAAAGGAGAAAACCCATCAAACTGATACAAATTAGAATCACACCCGAACCGAATAAAAGCAACAACTACAACAAAGATATAATGAAATAATTCTCTCTCTCTCTCTCTCTCTTTTCTCCACACACACACACACACACACACGAGCACTTGCACACATACACACGCACACACACGCATACACACAAGAAGATAGGGTAGGGATTTTCTTGTCGACTGTGGTATTGCTAAAGAAGACAGAAATAGGACTATAAACAAGTTGTAGATAAATTATCTCGAGACCGGAGTATATATATATACATATTGTATTACACACAGAACATAAACATTTACAACCTTGTCTGAGTTGATGTGGCATTTGATTTATTGTAAACTTGATGTGTAGACAAACAGACCTGAATATTAATGTATATTGGTTGCCAACGTAAACTGTCAGCTTGAGGAAGATGTTATGGAAATGAAAGTAACATTTCCGCATTGTTTACCCTTTCATCTGACACAGAAAACTTGGGCTTATATATTTTTTCCCCTATCAGTTTTTAGTGGAAGAACGTCTAAGTGCTTAGAGTTCAGCACGAGAACAAGTCACCGAGAGCCGTATAATGACAAGATTGCATCATTGATATATTATAAGAGAAATCAATACTTTAGTTGAGCTTAAACATTTGTTACTTTCAGTGCTTTGTTCTTATTTATGAGAGTACTCTGGGTGGTTCTATAAGTCATGCAAATTAAAACCGCTTGCCCGAGGCTGTCGCCACGCATGTGCAGATCGTCGGTTCACACCCTCCCCTCTCCCACCTCCCATCTGCAATGAAACAAGACGACAGAGACAAGATCTGGCCAGAGGGGAAGAAGAACTGAAGTTAAAAAACTAGGAGATCGCTGTTTCAACCTGAAAAATACAGTGAACTTCGATATGATGATACGTTTTTAGATCAAGCATGACTACATACCTGGAGCTGAGCACAGAAGAATAAGAAGAAGAAAAACATATTATTAATATTGCAGTGCTTTATATCGCAATGTACTAGAGTTTTTTATGTGTTCTAGAATATGATTGTACATCCGTCAAAGGCACTTGAGAACTGTTGCAGCAAATACGTGAAGTAGCTGTTAACATCGTTTTGCAATGAATCCATTATATATCGTCTCCGCATCGAATGTGGGATGTAACGGCACTCCAGAACGTTCTGTCCATTGTCCGGATGGTACACCATATCACACTGTTGCCTTACTATTGCCAGACTATTGATTAGAGCGCGCATACAATGGGAAGTAATGCTGGTATCTTTCGATTGCGAAGCTAGTGATCTAACCTCTTGACCACGTCTGCCTTCTGTATCTCTTACTCTCTGTGACCAGTGTAGCCACTCATTTCATTCTAACTTACCATTTGGGAGCTCGCGATGTCCAGGTCACAGCCATCCGATCATGTTCCTCTGATGATCGAAGTCGACTTGCTCTAGAGAATCTTTTTATTTCGTTATATGGTACTTTGCGACCTCATGGACTCAACGCTCTACATACCTATGCTTCTTATTGCTTTTTCTTCTCATGTTCAATATACTATATGTGTATATGTTAAATGTATATATATATATATATATATATAATTGATTTTTTGCTGTTTCTCTTCTTTTTTCCACATCTAGATTTTGGCATTATTTCGTTAAGCGTTTTTAGTCACATATTTTCATTTTAGGACCGTTGGAATGTTTCTGACGTAGTCTATATGTAGTGTGCTGTGATATTCGTCACTCCTGTTGTATTCTTTACTTGATAAAGGCCTTTTGGTTGAAACGTTGCTGTGTATTGCTATTGTTTTTTGTATCTTGTAAAACTACAATACTTTGTTATTACGCGTTTCGCCATTGCTATATAGTTTTACTGCAGTCGTCCCCTAAAGCAATACAACTATTTCTTATGAACATAATAACATTTCATAAACACAATCGTCACTGCGATCTATTATAATAACACTTTGTTAGGTAAATGATATCTTCTATTCACGAGTATAATTAATCAAGTGAACAACAAATAGTTGAGCTGATATACAGGTCAAGGTATATGAAACTTAACATGCACACATTACTCGAGGAAACAGACCAATAATTATATAAATTAGCATTGAACTTGGTAGTAGGATAAGGGAGAATTCAAACACATTTTTTTAAACTATAACATAAAATGTTTTCATTAACACTACAAACAAACCGAATCCATTAACCCTACTGATTGTTTAAAGTTTAATTAAATAAAAGCCCAAGTATTTAATGCGAACATACGGCTATTGATATAAAATAGAAGGGTAAAAAGAAAAGGTGAACGAGGGAGGAAGTGTGTAATTATTTTCCTCGTTTGTATCGTTATCTTTCAACTGACAAAATAATTCAGCTGCGAAAAACCAAAAAAACCCCAATGGAACTCATTAAGCCTTACCGACTATTCAAAACCTAATTATCGGATTCAACAACGATGCAATTGCTGATATCAAGAAGCGAAATAAATTGAATAGGTAAACGAGAAAATGACTGATTTCCTCGTCATTTTCACAATATTCAGCATCGTCGTTTTTAATTTTATCATTCAATTTCGTCGTTTTTAAAGTTACCATTCAGCTTTGTCGTTTTTTAATGCTGTCATTCAGCTGATAAAACATAAAGACGACATATAATATATGTCAGGATAAAAATACATAAAGCAAAAGAAGCTATCATTACACTAAGAAAATTTGTAGAAATCTAGATAAATCAAATGCAGAACCAAAAATAGAATATTAGTTTCAATGTTAAAGCAGTTCTAATGTTTAGATCTGAAACACAGAGAACAACTAAAACAAAAACTAATACATTTCAAACATTTAGCAACTGGTGTCTGTGCGTACGAGAATTAATGAGATTATATGATATAAACGACTAGCTAATTAAGAGATTAGATAGATTTCAATGAACCAAGAAGGGAGGAAAAGACGCTCGTGCTGGATAGGATACAGCTTAAGAAAACCAGAGGGGATTTAAACAAGATGGCCCTTTCCTGGAACCATCAGGAAAAAGGAAAGAGAGGGAATAACAGGTATACGTGGAGAATAGATTTGGAGGCAGTGATTAACCATTGACAGAAGAGCTGGAATAAGTTGTAAGAGATAGCTAACAAAATACAAAGACATGGTATGAGTTGGTTTGAGAACATATGGCCTACTCTTGGTAAAAAAGACATAAGAGAGAGAGAGAGAGAGAAAGAGAAAGCAGGAAAAACATAAATAAATACAACGTACAGCATTTTTACATAGGACAGTAAAAAAATAAGTCTAGGCACAACCACATTTGGTACAGACTGAACTAAAGGCGGCCTTGATCTGTGTCAACCAAATAATCTGTATCATGTACACAGGAAAATGTAGTAAAATATTGCAAACATGATATAAAACATTATATTTTCATTTTCCATGTTCTCTACGTTTAATAATGTTTTCTACGTTTAATAGCTGTTGGTTGAAGTTGTTGCTGGGTTTTGTACAATTAAAATTGATTTTACTCAGAAATCATAATGGGAATAAGTAGGATATCAACAAGGTAAATATAAATCACCAACTATGAAAACATGTTATTATATTTACTTATATCATAAAACTGCTGCAATGAAAATGTGAGTTTATTAATTAATTTCTTTTTACTTCTCAGGTTGAAGTGTGAACCATAAATCTTAGGTGTGAGTATTTGAACTCACGTCTTGTATTTAATACTCAAGAAATTGTTGACTTTTGAGACAGTTTGAAAACGTGTAAAGTGTCCACACAAATTAAACCACTGTTATTATGAGCAATTGATCGATTTTCAAAAGTATCGATATTTGTACGTCATGAGAAAACTTTTCAAGATTGTGGGACCAAGTGTAAAAAGAGATACTGTTCCGGTAAGACAGAGACGTCTAATCCCCCAACCCCCGATAGTAAAGATCTATGTACAACTTGGCACCAGCCATACTGATGAAGTAAACTCGAAAAATGGAATATTATATTTACATTTTTCTCAGACAACTAAATAAGGTCTAATGTTAAAACTTTAAGACTATATAAATAATAAGATAAAAGAATTGTTTGCAGATAAACCAGTATTTTCCCACGTTGACCACCTACCTTTACACTGTCTGATTCCTAAAGAAGAGAAAGAAAACAGCTGACTGGTCCCAGCAGACAAGATCAGTGGACTGGACAAACGTTAGACACCCTACTTTTGCGATATAAAATCCTCACAGTTGGCTAACTTGACCCTTAATATTGTCCTTTCGGCTAAGATGGAGAGTGTCATTCCCGCGTCCTGTCACAACCCCATCCCTGGCTATTTTACCAAAACACTACTTGACGTCAATGAGAGCAGGACATTAAAACGCGTATGAATCTACCTCAATACATACGTACAAACGTCAGTTTAGATTTAATTAGGTTAATATTTTCACGCGTAGTAGTGTCGGGTAATACAGTCGTATAAAAGTCTTGCTAAACAGAATTTCATCTTCCTTGTTTAGATTTATGACATTCTTGGACTTACGTATTCCCCCTTTTCCGTAATTTCCGTAATTAAGTTGTGTTGTTTATTCTTCATTCTTTTGTACCTCTTATTAAATAGTTGAAGACTACAATAAAACTATGTAAAATGGCGAAGAACGTAATAACAAAGTACTGTAGTTAAAACAAAATACAAAAATAATGATAATACACAGCAACGGTTCGACCAAAAGACATTTATCAAGCAAACGATACAACAGGAGTGACGAATTTCACAGAACACTATATATAGACTACGACAGAGACATTCCAACGGTCCTAAATAACTCTTATTTACATTTTCCAGATGATTTTTTTAGATTTTAAGGTTTAAATTTAAATGACATTGTTTTTTTATCGTCTTGTTCTATCATTATTTCATCTCTTCATTAATCGTCGGTATGGATGTCAACAAGAAGAACGAAAATCCAGTCATTCGAAACGAAATGCTACAGAAAGATTCTACGAATACCATGGACAGAAAAAGAAAGAACACTGATGTCCTGAAAGAACTGAATGTTAAAAAGAATTGGCTGATAAACAACATACTATACAGAAAAATTAGATACTTTGATCACATCAAACGTCACGATGGCCTGGAGAGAACAATATTAGAGGGCAGGGTCCCAGGACGCAGAGGCAGACCAAGAAGAAGATGGCTACAAGATATTAAAGAAACCATGAATATGACCATCGACGAAGTGGGTGAACTGCCTAGAGACAGAGTGAATTTCTGATGCTCTGCAAAGAGAGCAACGTTCTATAAAGGATACGCACCTTGATGATGATGATGGTTAAGTCAATCAACAACACGTTTACTTTGGTTGATAGAGACGTCCTGTAACGGATATGCCATGATTTTCATGACTAAGTAATGTGGTGGACTACGGTAATGCCTAGTGGGTTCGCTTATCGAGACAGGCATAAAGGGTTGTGGATTTACATCCACACTTGCTTGAAAATCTGGACAGCTGTTACTACTATTATCACACAATTACTAAATGATATGCATGTGTGTTGCCGGCGCTCGCAAAGGGAGCAAAGAATAGTAACTCTTCGACCTACAATGCATGTCGTAAGAGGCGATTCAGGTAGGGACCTAGGGAAGCTACCCTAGTAAATAAAAAAGCGTCACAGAAATCGGATGCGCTGGCTTACTTGTAGGCGCAGAACTGGCACAACGTGCAATCGCTCTTAGGCTCGGATCTTAGGTAAAAGTAAATACTATTATCATAATTTTGTGTATAAATAAGAAATATTAAAAAAGATTTGAAAGCATTAGAAAAATCAATTATTGTATTGTACACCAATGATGATATTTGACTTGAAAATCATATTAGTTGTTACTGTTTATGTTATTGGTGGCTGAACTGACGTCATAAGGTTTCGTGCAGACTCATTTAGTAAAAATATTTAGTATCACCCAACAGATGTCAAAGGGTAAACATACTGATGGTTCCTGTGACTCGATGGTTAAACATATTCCTCTCTCTGCACCTTAGGCCCACTGTTCTATTTGTACAGCGTGTAATTCCAAACTCATTAAATCGCTGGGTAGATCCAAAATCAATTTGAGTGTCCTCAACCAACAAATAGTCGTCAAGCGACTGAAGAACACATCTTATCCATTACTTGTTGTATATATGCTTGTGTGTCACACATTACTTGTTGTATATATGCTTGTGTGTCACACACTACTTGTTGTATATGTGCTTGTGTGTCACACACTACTTGTGTATATGTGCTGTGTGTCACACACTACTTGTTGTATTTGTGCTTGTGTGTCACACACTACTTGTTGTATATGTGCTTGTGTGTCACACACTAATTGTTGTATATGTGCTTGTGTGTCACCCACTACTTGTTGTATATGTGCTTGTATGTCACACATTACTTGTTGTATATGTGCTTGTGTGTCACACACTAATTGTTGTATATGTGCTTGTGTGTCACCCACTACTTGTTGTATATGTGCTTGTATGTCACACATTACTTGTTGTATATGTGCTTGTGTGTCACACACTAATTGTTGTATATGTGCTTGTGTATCACCCACTACTTGTTGTATATGTGCTTGTATGTCACACATTACTTGTTTTATATGTGCTTGTATGTCACCCACTACTTGTTTATATGTGTTTATGTCACACATACTTTTTGTATATGTGTTGTATGTCACCACTACTTGTTGTATATGTGTTTATGTCACCATAATTGTTGTATATGTGCTTGCATGTCACCCACTAATTGTTGTATATGTGCTTGTATGTCACCCACTAATTGTTGTATATGTGCTTGTATGTCACCCACTAATTGTTGTATATGTGCTTGCATGTCACCCACTAATTGTTGTATATGTGCTTGTATGTCACCCACTAATTGTTGTATATGTGCTTGTGTGTCACCCACTAATTGTTGTATATGTGCTTGTATTCACCCACTAATTGTTGTATATGTGCTGTATTACCACTACTTGTTGTATATTCTTGTGTGTCACACATTACTTGTTGTATATATGCCTGTGTGTCACACACTACTTGTTGTATATGTGCTTGTATGTCACCCACTACTTGTTGTATATATGCTTTGTGTCACATTACTTGTTGTATATGTGCTTGTGTGTCACCTACTTGTTTATATGTGCTTGTGTGTCACACATTACTTGTTGTATATATGCTTGTGTGTCACACATTACTTGTTGTATATGTGCTTGTGTATCATACATTACTTGTTGTATATATGCTTGTGTGTCACACATTACTTGTTGTATATGTGCTTGTGTGTCACCCACTACTTGTTGTATATGTGCTTGTATGTCACACACTACTTGTTGTATATGTGCTTGTGTGTCACACACTAATTGTTGTATATGTGCTTGTGTATCACCCACTACTTGTTGTATATGTGCTTGTGTGTCACACACTAATTGTTGTATATGTGCTTGTGTGTCACCCACTACTTGTTGTATATGTGCTTGTATGTCACACATTACTTGTTGTATATGTGCTTGTGTGTCACACACTAATTGTTGTATATGTGCTTGTGTATCACCCACTACTTGTTGTATATGTGCTTGTATGTCACACATTACTTGTTTTATATGTGCTTGTATGTCACCCACTACTTGTTGTATATGTGCTTGTATGTCACACATTACTTGTTATAGTCTTGTATGTCACCACTACTTGTTGTATATGTGCTTGTATGTCACCCACTAATTGTTGTATATGTGCTTGCATGTCACCCACTAATTGTTGTATATGTGCTTGTATGTCACCCACTAATTGTTGTATATGTGCTTGTATGTCACCCACTAATTGTTGTATATGTGCTTGTATGTCACCCACTACTTGTTGTATATGTGCTTGTGTGTCACCATACTTGTTGTATATATGCCTGTGTGTCACACACTACTTGTTGTATATGTGCTTGTATGTCACCCACTACTTGTTGTATATATGCTTGTGTCACCATTACTTGTTGTATATGTGCTTGTATGTCACACATTACTTGTTGTATATGTGCTTGTATGTCACCCACTACTTGTTGTATATGTGCTTGTATGTCACCCACTAATTGTTGTATATGTGCTTGTATGTCACCCACTAATTGTTGTATATGTGCTTGTATGTCACACACTAATTGTTGTATATGTGCTCGTTGTCACCCACTACTTGTTGTATATGTGCTTGTGTGTCACACATTGTTGTTGTATATATGCCTGTTGTCACCACTACTTGTTGTATATGTGCTTGTATGTCACCCACTACTTGTTGTATATGTGCTTGTATGTCACCCACTACTTGTTGTATATGTGCTTGTATGTCACCCACTACTTGTTGTATATGTGCTTTTTGTCACCACTACTTGTTGTATATGTGCGTGTATGTCACCCACTACTTGTTGTATATGTGCTTGTATGTCACCCACTACTTGTTGTATATGTGCTTGTATATCACCCACTACTTGTTGTATATGTGCTTGTATGTCACCCACTACTTGTTGTATATGTGCGTGTATGTCACCCACTACTTGTTGTATATGTGCTTGTATATCACCCACTACTTGTTGTATATGTGCTTGTATATCACCATACTTGTTGTATATGTGCTTGTATGTCACCCACTACTTGTTGTATATGTGCTTGTATATCACCCACTACTTGTTGTATATGTGCTTGTATGTCACCCACTAATTGTTGTATATGTGCTTGTATATCACCCACTACTTGTTGTATATGTGCTTGTATGTCACACACTATATTTATATATCTTCCTCGAACGCTCCATATCGACCGTGTTAACCACTCTTTGTGATTTATATGTGATCCAAGTTTAAGAGCGATTGTATGTTATGTCATTTATGCACCTACAAGTAAGCCAGCACATCCGATTTCGGCAATACTGTTTATGGGTATGAGCTTCCCTAGAGCCCTACATCATTCTTCTCTTACCTTGTAGGTCATGCCTTGTAGGTTGCAGTGTTACTATTCTTTGCTTCCCTTTCCAGCCACGGCACCACAAGGCGATTTTTATATATGAGCTAATGTCTCTTGTAACCTTTTTACATGCGACCATCATGAAACTATTTGCATAACTTAACTTTTACTTGTGACCAACACCAGAATACGCGCTCTGTATTTGTATATGACTGTTAAACAACTCAGAGCACGATATGTTATAACTACGCAAAACACAACAGACTTGACCCACAACAGAAGAAACAATTGACACAGAAGACATAGAGAATGAAAAACAATTTTGTTAGACTTTCGTACGTTACTTTTATCTGATATTTCCCACTTATATTTCCCACTTATATTTCATACTTATATTTCCACTTATATTTCCACTTATATTTCCACTTATATTTCCACTTATATTTCCCACTTATATTTCACACTTATATTTCCCACTTATATTTCACACTTATATTTACCACTTATATTTCCCACTTATATTTCCCACTTATATTTCCCACTTATATTTCCCACTTATATTTCACATTTATATTTCACACTTATATTTCACACTTATATTTCCCACTGCTGATTGATAACATAAAAAACGACGAAACTGAATTAAAAACCACCAAAACTGCATTTATTGCCTGTAATACTGCTTTATGGCTGTGTAGAACAGGAGGGACATGAGACTGTGAAATGTTATGGTCGCATTGCTAGTACAGTCGCCGCTAAACTGTTCAAGCTATGATGTGTTATTTATGCCCTCGACAGAAAAAGTTCCTTGACCATACCGTGGATTGAACTCGTGTCTCCTGCATGGGAGTCGTGCCCTAATCCATTCGACCAGACGCTCCACACGAAACAGAATGATAACATAAAGAAAGGTAAAAAAAGTTAGCCATTTTCTTCCTCGTTTATCTATTCAATTTATTTCGCTTCTTGGTATCAGCAATTGCATAGGCGTTGCATCAAATAATCACATCTTAAATAGTCGGAAAAGTTTAATGCGTTCTGTTTGTTTGTATCCTGCATTATTTTTGTCAACTGAAATTAACGTCAAAAACGAATAAGATATTAATCACTTCCTCCCTCGTTCACCGATTCTTTTTAACCTTGTTATTTTATATCAGTAGCTGTATGGTTGCATTAAATACTTGGGCTTTTATTTAATTAAACTGTAAACAGTTACTACGCTTAATGGATTCGGTTTGTTTGTAGTGTTAATGAAAACATTTTCTGTTATAGTTTTAAAAAATGTGTTTGAATTCTCCCTTATCCTACCACCAAGTTCAATGCTAATTTCTATAATTATTGGTCTGTTTCCTCGAGTAATGTGTGCATGTTAAGTTTCATATACCTTGACTTGTATATCAACTCAACTATTTGTTGTTCACTTGATTAATTATACTCGTGAATAGAAGATATCATTTACCTAACAAAGTGTTATTATAATAGATCGCAGTGACGATTGTGTTTATGAAATGTTATTGTGTTCATAAGAAATATAGAGTGCAGGTGTAGGCAAGAGGTTAGATCGTCTGCTTCGCAATCCAAAGATACCAGCATTACTTCCCATTGTATGCGCGCTCTAATCGATCTTGAGCAATGGGGAAATAAAACAACTGATCACCTCATGTACACTTGCTGAATTCTTGTACTGGGAGGTTCCTAACGCTTCATACCTAGGGAGGCATAGGTCTACAACCAAGGCTTTTCAATCCCTTCTATCCAAGGAGATCTTTTCCAGATCTCGTCCCATTTTCTCTCATTCCGTTTCCAATTCCCACCTCAAGATGTTCCTGGGTCTTCCCTTGCCTCTGTTACCATGAGGGTTCAGTCCGATTTCCTTTCGAATTTCATCGGGTTGTTTCATAAGTCCTTCTTATCGGGATCCTTCTTCTTCCTCGAGTGGCGAGCTATGAATTTATTTGGTTGTGGTTTATGTAGCCATTTAGTATTTTTTAAGAGGTGGATTAGCTAGCTCCTCGTCAAACCACCTAAATCACCTCTTACGACATGCGTGGCAAGCAACAGTGGTTTTTTTCTTTACACAGCTGATTTGGGCCCCGGTGATCAATCGGGCAAGATATACGGTCATACTTGACATAAAAGAGAGTTATCAGATCGAAATTCGCTGTCTTTTTTCAGGTTGAGCCAACTATATCATAACTTCCACCCCTAGTTCTTCTTATTGCTAGCGACACATCATCTAGATCATAGATTCCCAAACTTTTTCGGCCCACCCCCACTTTGCAAACATAAACTTTATAACACCCACCTCCACATTATAACAGTTTGCCAACACACCCCTCTCCCAATATATACATGCTCTATTTTAACTTTGACAAAATTGATATATATTTATGTCAAACATGGTCAATTTTCAAATGACTATATAAACGAAGTAGAAAATTAATGGAAAAAATGGATCGTGTAAAATGGGCATACGATGAATTAAAATGCAGAATCCAAATTTTTAATGATTATTCAATCGCAAAATCACGAAAATAATTTATTTTAACATATTTATAATCAATTTCTTCTTTAAGGAGCCACCGACCCCTAATCGCCTGAACACCTCCCAAATTTTTCTGAACCCACTATCGCTTCCCTAGAACACTGCAGCCCCACTGGGACGGTACCCCCACTTTGGGAAACGCTGATATAGATGTAGGGTTGCCATATTTTGATCTTCCGAAATGAGAACACTTCTCCTAACATTAAATTCCTTTTGAATTGTGCTCCTTGTATATTTTTCTGATGACCTGATCTTTTTAGAATATTTTCCTTTTCATCTAAGTTCTCAAAATTGCTTGCATGTGAAATGTTTAAAATTAAATTTTTACAAGTTAAATTTACTTGACTGAATCCACACAAAGATAATTTCTGTCATTATCCATTGGACATGGATTAAAGAAAATAATCTTTCTACTGAAGCATTGTGTGATGCAATACCAAACAAAGAACTGTGCTATCTTCACGATTTAAGAGTACATTTCACTATTTCTAAAGTTTTCAATATAGTCATACCACCTTTCTTTGCGATGGCACTTGATTTTTACAGATGGATGCAAATTTCTCCAGATTGCAGTACTTATCGTAGCACTATGAATCATCTATGTGTACACCATTGTCAGTCAAAAATCTGATGGATGCTTCCACGTTTTCCAACGACATGTCATCAAAATCAAGCCATTTGAAACATGAAAATTCACTTAGTGGTTGGATCTACATCTTGAGGTATTCCGAGTATACTTCATATAGTGATTGCACATTATTAAAGAACACTTTAAATTTGTTTTCATGGCCAACTTTGATCATGTTTTTCATATTCAAAGGAATGAAGTTTCTGTTTTTTCTTCCTTCTAAAATGTCTTGTACTGATGAATCTTTATAATAAGTTTGAAAACCAAATTTTACGCAGTTACCAGATAGTCATCACACGATGTTGATGACATAGTGATAATTTTGTCTTGGTTCGAAAAATTGCGGACAAATCTACGAATTTACAAAATTATTAACGGACGCTCAGATTTACTCGAAAAATGAGAACGTTTTCGCAAAAATGAGGATGTGTGGCAACCGTATCTGGATGTTACCGGTTGTTGGAAGACGTGCAACTTTCACCTGGTATCAATGTTTGCCGCTAGTTAGTTGTGATCAGGTGAAATTGTTTCTCATAAAAGCCGACGTAGTAATTGTGTGTGTTGTTACTGACAGGATAGAGTGTGAGTATTGGTTTTAATAGAGCAAAAAAAGAGGAAGAAAATGTCCTGTCAGCCCAGAAGATTAATGCAAGCCACTTCTGTCAACTGCCAGGTTTTGTCCAATTTGCATTTCTTATACCAAAAAGGTAAAACACAGAAACACAGGTTCATATTTGATTAATGGTCTGTCAACGTGAAAAAATCATGACTGTCTGAAACTCTAGAACTTTAAATGTCATAGATTTATGGGGTATTCATTATCTTGATCTTAGCTTAATGCAGACTGAAGAGTGACTTAGAAGTGGCCACGAAGTGTGACTTAGCATCTGACAGACGATTTTACGGATCATTTCTTTAGGACCAATAAATCAATGACTATGTGGGACAACCGACAACCGGATCATGTCCTATAGAAATAGCTTTTGTGGGTCTCTGTTGCTAAGTGGTTAAGCAGTTTCCTTTCGTTCCGAAGATCGCGGGTTCGAATCCGGACCGCGCCGTTCTGTTTGCGAGTACATTTTTTCTCTCATGATTGAGGAGAAAATCAAGATATAAATTCATAAATGTTTAAACATATTGTACACAAACAAGTGTGTACTGAAGGCAGATTCATCGTCCAGCTGAGCCAGAAATAGTATTATACAGGGTGTTCAACTTAAAAGCAGCCCCAGTGATAAATAGAAATTTGCCAGGTACGCATTACATCTCGTCTATTTACTATTTAAACCGGTTCTGACTAGCTCGTCCACGTCACATTTGTTCATCGCCCCTTCCCGCACTACAATTACACACCATCACACAACATTGACCTATACTACGTCATAACTGAACCTTCTCATTTCCATACATATCTGGGAGATCTGGATGTGAAACCAGTCATGCAATTAATAAAAGAACAACAGATTAAATGGTTTGGACACCTGACAAGAATGCCCTGGTATCGCCTACCACAGAGAGCCACACAAAAAAGTATAATGAGTACAAAGCAAGAGGAAGATCACGCAAAAGATGGAGCGACGGCATCAAGAACAGCCTTACAAAAATGAATATCAGCTTACAAAGTGCCTTAAAACAAGCACACACAAGATCACTACCCCCAACACTTCTATAAAGAAGTAAATGGTGAAGAGTTGAAGAAGAACATTTAAGATCTATGTTTGTTGGCATGAGTCAGCTAAGACTAAAGAGATCTGATACCTGGCTACAGTATAACTCTGCATGAGACACATAGCGCCACCTGGCGAACGGGAATATAAAGTTGGATGCTGCTGTCACCTAATGACACTTTTAGAAAACACCAACTACATTTACCTACCATCTCACATAACTTTGTGGCTTACTTATTGACTTCCGCTCGTACTTTTTTTTTTTTTTTTTTCTGATCCAGAAGCACCTGAGCTTTCAGCTCTTCAGCTCGGTGCCATGGACATCGTAAACCTTCGGTTCGGTGCCACGAACACCGTAAATCTGGGGAATCTGTGGCTTTTCTGCCATCCCGCGGAATTGAACGCACACAGTGGATAGTCACCTAGTCCAACGCGCTACGAACACTTTGTGGCAGCGGGCTCCGCTCGTACTTAAAGATAGTTTTTATTTTGTTTATAAAATCTTACAGTTACCTTTCTGTATATACTAGCCCACTGTTTATTTATTAATCATATTCATTGCTTTCTCTGCTTACCCTGGGGGGTTTCTTAGCAAACAAACTCATTGTTATCAGTTACCCTTCTGTACAAATTTGTGGTCTGTTGAATAATATGTTAGGCATAAAGTGTGACTGGAAATTCGAGTCTGTTCTACATTTCGTAGGGGCCAAAGGAGGTACAAAGTACTCACGGTCTCAGAGCAAACATACAGACCATAAAGAGTGGCTGACTCGATCTTATTCTTCTTCTTCCAACGTTCCATATCAACCACTTGTTAAACCCCTCTTTGTGATTTGTGTGTGATCTGAGCCTAAGAGAGATTGCACGGTGTGCCAGTAATGCGCCTACAAGTAGGCCAGCAAGTTCAATTTCTACGACGCTTTTTATTTACTAGGGTAGCTTCCGTAGGTGCCTACCCCAGTCGCCTCTTACGACATGCCTTGTAGGCCGAGTGTTACTATTCTTTGCTCCTTTGTGAGTCCGGCAACACATGGGCAGACTCAGTTGATAAGAACGAACCAACGAACGAACGAATGAAAACAAACAACAATTCTATTGTGCAAGTTCATTGACATCAGCATTTTTATTTGAAGTTGAAAGAGATTGATCACATATTAGAACGCCCTAGGAGACACGAAGTCAATTTTAACCAGTTTTTGATCACGTATTGGAATGCCCTGCGAGACACGAAGTCGATTTTAACTAGTTTTTAATACGCATGTATTTTTGTGCTTTCCTTTTTAATTTTCTTTTCAAGAAATTCGTTCCGTTATAATACCCATTCATATTTCAAGTGCCTTTTTCCCGATGAGAAAAGGTCATGATTTTCTGACCGCAGGACACATCAGTGGGAAAGCCACCACTCATTTAATATGCACACATGTGGGACGGTTAAAAAAGTAAAGAAACTCTTTGTTCATACCTCAATATCTCTTCCAGTGCCCTGCACTCAGTGACCTACGCTACAAGTACCTACCTCCATATCCAGATGTTGAAAACATTCTTTATGCTAACACACCCCAACTCAGACAGACCTGTAAATTCACTGCCATGGCTTAAAGTCGAAAGGCAAATTCTCAGATGACTGCTGGATCGGAAAAGTAAATCTTCATACCTCGATGTATATTGGGTAATACAGTGTAATTAGACGCATATTTTGTTTGGACCATCATAACACGATGGTTGATGTGGTCGACATCACCCCAGTCGTCTTTACTTCTCAGTGCTTTTCCTGGTACAAACCTGATTCGACCTGAGAATAGTTACTTTCAGAAAAACATCCCATGCATGTGGGAAGGTGGTTGGGGATAAATAAAGTATACATAATTTCTCTTTATTTTTTCTCACTCCTCTCCCCTCCCCACCACCAATGAAGAAATACATAAAGATGAGATATGTCACTAATATTTAGATTAGTGTTGTCATTTGAAACATAACGCTTACATTTTTCCGAACAGTGTCAGTTTTTCATTACAGTTTATTAAGTCACATTTGTAGGTGTCGGTTAAGACTAAATCAACACCCGATAATCTGAGTCAATATTGTTCATTACGCCACCAATTTGTACGATTAAATAGGTTGAGAATGCAGATAAAATGTGTTGTGTACAAGAAGACTACAATTTTTCATGATAAAGTTTTAAAGCGAAACGAAATTGTTCTATTGAGTGTGGAGCATAAACTATACTAAAACGATCTTATGAGCATAACAAATCCACTTCACAATACCACATCTACTGAGTTATACTGTAGATTGATGTCAGATCTAATTTATATTAAAGAAAAATGTCAGAGATGGCTAATGCCGAAACATAACTACAAGAAAGAGTTGAATTTTAACTAGAATTGTGCGTGCTTAGTAACTGTCTTTAAAAAAGGGTGTAGCCCGTCTGCCCAGCGTGTTCGTAGCGCGTTGGACTACGGGTGACTAGTCCTCTGTAAGTGCGGGTTCAACTCCGCGGACTGGCAGAAAAGCTACAGGTTCCCCAGATTTACGGTGTTCGTGGCACCGACCGAAGGGTTACGATGTCCATGGCACCGATCCGAAGAGCTGAAAGCTCAAGTGCTTCTGGATCGGAAAAAAAGGGTGTAAATACGAAGAATTTATTTAATTGCACCGGGTTTCCCCATATGAATCCGTCCCTTTCGACAGAAATGGCAAGTCACCTGCCGAAAGTGTTGCACAAAGCACGAACTCCGTAGCTCAAGCAACAATCCTAGGAATATCCGGGGGGAAATGCAGACGTGAACTGAACAAGACGATCCGGTTCAAACCCACAACCTTCAGAAACCATCGCAAACGTCTTCACCACTTCGCCACAGATATCTCTCAAAATGTTGCAAATATATAATTCATACATCATGTATACTACAGATACAAGATTGACACAACATATTTTTGAAAAATGTGGTACCAACTCTTGACGGACGATAACTTCTTGCAGACCTGTTCAACATATAATAGGAAATGGAAAAGCATAGTCCAGGAGCCAGCATTTCTTCACAATAAACTTTACGACAATGATAGCAATCTTTACCTGATTGATATCTGTGTAAGAGAACAAAAGAAGCACAAAACACTTCAGTCGCTGCTTTGTCTCAGTGAACAGAACAGAGGAATTTGCAGATAGAAACGGGAAGCGCCTGGAGGTAGCTAGAGACCGTCAAAATAACATATAATAATAATAATAATTATCTCGTACGTTATACGTTACATAGGGCCTGCAAGTAATTTCTCCATACTGCTCTATCCTGGGCAATTCGCTCAATCTCCTCCATGGAACTGAGACCGATATTTCCGCCTCTCTCAGCAAAGTTCGCTTCAGGGTCTCCTTAGGTCGACCTCTTTCTTGAACCCTTTGCATCCCACTTTAATGCCTGCTTTAATATTCGTTGGTCACTTCTCCTCAAGGTGTGCCCAACATATCTCCATCTTCTCTTCTTATAACAGTTGTCACTAGTGGTTGAACAGACATGTCTCTAATTTCATCACTTCTCCTGAATTCGTTCCATTTTATATTCATTATTTTTCGCAGACATCTATTTTCAAATGCATTCAACTTGTTTTTATATCTTTAGTCCTTCTCCAACTCTCGCTGGCATATGTTAGGATTGATACAACATTTGAATTGAAAATTCGTAATTTAGTTTTAATACTATATAACGGGAAGTTCCATATTTTATTTAGACTTTTAAAGCTGATGTTGCTTTGACAATTCGTATCATAATTTCTTTTTAACATTTCCTATGCAATCAAAATTGCTACCCAAATAGGTGAACTGCTCTGTTATTTTTATCATTTTAGATTCCAGTGTGATATCTACATTACTTGCCATAGGTGTCTTCATTATATTTATTTTTTCCTAGCTTATCTGCAGTCCAACTTTTGATGCTATAGATGACAAGTTGTCTGTTTTTCTTTGCATATCTTGGTTGTTTCTACTTAACAAGGCAATATCATCTGCAAAATCCAAATCTTCTAGTTGACTATTTTCTACCCAATCGATGCCAGTTTCGCTCCTGCAACATTTTCGCATCACCCAGTCAATGCTTTCATCTTTAAGGAACAATTAGCAAACAAGCTAAAACAAACACTAAAAAAGCAGATATCTGTAAAGTACTCATGGCATGATTGATTAATTGATTGATAGAACCATCATCATTGCACTTCGGTGAATAACCACGTATGCTCCAATCTCTTTCTTTCACAGGAAGATCTCAGCTGCAGCGCAGAGCCTTGTATCACTGACGAGGGTCCCCTATATAACTTTGAAGATGGCGAAGATATTTTTGTAGGAATTTTATTTCAAATCATTTTTTATTAATTTTGCCCGGGCAGCGGCTTTTCAGCCTGCTCTTATAGATTTTGAACTGCCGATGAGTTTTGTTACGAGCTCAAATTAAACACGGGACCTACGTTTTGTCGTCCGTCTCCTATAGGACTAGGAACTCGATCTCACTTACACTGCGACCAAGGATCTCTGGAAAAATATGTAAAATGAAAATGAAAATCGTGGAATATCCCAAAGGACGTAGCCATCAAACACAGTAAACGAGTCGTTGATTATCTAGGCACCACTTATACGTTCAGTAGTTTGCCATTGCTTTCTGAACGGTGAGGTCTATTTTTACCTTTGTAAAAATTCCACGGAAACGAATTTGCTTCCAAACTTGTCCACCGTGGGATTTGAACCAGGTACGCTTGGGTTTGTGATTGAGCTCACTACCTCTTGAGCTACAGACGCTCACATAAAGATATACTTATGGCATAAAGATATACTTATGGCATAAAGATCTAAAACAAGGTGCTTGTCTATTTATTTACATAATGGAAATAAGCAGTACTCAAGCTAATGAACATCACCTAAGAAAATGAAGAAAAAACACCTCATTGAAAGAATCTCACCAATATCTCCATCCTGAAAACACTCATAGTCTGAAAGAATCTCACCAATATCTCCATCCTGAAAACACTCATAGTCTGGAAGAATCTCACCAATGTCTCCATCCTGAAAACACTCATAGTCTGAAAGAATCTCACCAATGTCTCCATCCTGAAAACACTCATAGTCTGAAAGAATCTCACCAATATCTCCATCCTGAAAACACTCATAGTCTAAAGAATCATCACAATATCTCATATCCTAAAACAACTCATTATTTCTTTGGAAAGATCTCAACAATGATCTCCATCCTGAAAAAAATATCATTGAAAGAATCTCACCAATGTCTCCATCCTGAAAACACTCATAGTCTGAAAGAATCTCACCAATGTCTCCATCCTGAAAACACTCATAGTCTGGAAGAATCTCACCAATGTCTCCATCCTGAAAACACTCATAGTCTGGAAGAATCTCACCAATGTCTCCATCCTGAAAACACTCATAGTCTGGAAGAATCTCACCAATGTCTCCATCCTGAAAACACTCATAGTCTGGAAGAATCTCACCAATGTCTCCATCCTGAAAACACTCATAGTCTGGAAGAATCTCACCAATGTCTCCATCCTGAAAACACTCATAGTCTGGAAGAATCTCACCAATGTCTCCATCCTGAAAACACTCATAGTCTGAAAGAATCTCCCAATGTCTCCATCCTGAAAACACTATAGTCTGAAGAATTCCTCACCAATGTTCTCATCCTGAAAACACTCATAGTCTGAAAGAATCTCACCAATGTCTCTATCCTGAAAACACTTATAGTCTGGAAGAATCTCACCAATGTTTCCATCCTGAAAACACTCATAGTCTGGAAGAATCTCACTCACCAATGTCTCATCCTGAAAACACTCATAGTCTGGAAGAATCTCACCAATGTCTCATCCTGAAAACACTGATAGTCTGAAGAATCTCACCCTGTCTCCATCCTGAAAACACTCATAGTCTGAAAGAATCTCACCAATGTCTCCATCCTGAAAACAACAAACATTCAGAGAAACACAGAAACTACCGACCTTCTATTCTAACATTAATATTATTATCATATTCCACTCGTACCACTAGACGAAACATATTGTCTTCCCAAAGTTCTTTGACTTTCGTTCAGTAACCAGTAACGAAATCAGGGACCCTCCGAACTAACTACGGAGTTCGTGCACGCAGCGAGACCTTCCTGTGTAAGAAAGAGATCGGAGCACACGTGGATACTCATCGAAGTGTAATGTCGACGGCCCTATCAATCAATTAAATCAATAACCATTTCAGTTGTCCAGTTACCGTGACTGGAGAAATCTTCATTTAACTTGGTTTTTTTTGTTTATGTAAGGGATTAAAAACCTCTTTAAGCGCGGTATCAACTCTTTCAACCTAAGGCGAACCTTTTATTGGTTATATCAGAGCGTGTAGGCCAACAAACGTAAAAAATAAGAATGAACTCCTTTCGGAGCTTAATACGGTCTGCAGTCTTATCTGATGCTGGCGACATAGCATACACCTGTTTTGAGATTCAAAGTACCTTTCAGACACAAGTGATCTCATTTCATTACTCTTTTATTTGCAATATTTGAGTTGATATTCCATAAGAGTGTCAATATTTGAGTTGATATTCCATAAGAGTGTCAATATTTGAGTTGATATTCCATAAGAGTGTCAATATTTGAGTTGTTGTTCCATAAGAGTGTATATTTGAGTTGATATTCCATAAGAGTGTCAATATTTGAGTTGATATTCCATAAGAGTGTCAATATTTGAGGTTAAGTGAATATTTACATAAGAGTGTCAATATTTGAGTTGTTAATTCATAAGAGTGTCAATATTTGAGTTTATGTTCATAAGAGTGTCAATATTTGAGTTTATGTTCCATAAGAGTGTCAATATTTGAGTTGATATTCCATAAGAGTGTCAATATTTGAGTTGTTATTTCATAAGAGTGTCAATTTCTGAGTTTTTTTCATAGAGTGTTGATTGGGTTGATTTATCTCTAAGGTGTCAAGAGGTTTTCAATGTCAATGAGTGACTGGAGAAAAGGGGCCAAAAGGTTCAATTTTGAGTTTTCACGGTTTTTTCATAGGTCAATAGATTTATTCCAAGAGGTAATATTTGATTTGTTCCATAGGCACAGAGTTGATATTCCAAAGAGTGCAATATTTGGGTTTTTTTCGGAAAAACATAGAGTGTCAATATTTGAGTTGATTCATAAAGTCAATATTTGAGTTGTTATTTTGTTCAAATTTGTTGTATTCTGGAAATTCGATTTTATCTGTTTCATATTTGAGTTAATTTTCCTGATGTAATTTTGTTTTTTCTAAAGATTTGAGTTGTATTCATAAGATGTCAATTTGTGTAACTGCATTTTGTTCATTTTAGTGTAATATTGATGTTATTTAAGTGTCATATTTAGTTGTATTCCTGGTTAATTTTGGTCGATATTTATAGCTCAACTATTTGAGTTTCTAGGGTCATTTTGATGTTTTTCATAAGTCAATTTTGTTGTTATCATGAGTGCAATTTTTGAGTTTTTTATATTTTTGGGAAACCATGAGGTCTGATTGATATTCATGGTGTCATATTTGGTTGATATTCCATAGATAGATGAGTTATATATAGATGCTAGAGTGATATATCATGTCAATATTTGGTTGATTTCCATAAGATGAATATTTGATTAAACCCATGAGGTCGATGTATTCCATGATTTTGTTTGATTGAACCAGATAATATTGAGTTATATTCATGAGTGTCAATTTTGATTGTATCATCGTGTTGTTTGTTACCAGATTCATTGATTGATATATATGCTTTGAGACTAGAGGTCTTGATTGTTTTCATGTGTCAATATTTGTTATATTCCATAGAGTGAATATTGAGTTGATTTCATGAGGTCAATTTGATGTTTTTCATAGTGTATATTTGATGTTACAGTAAATATTTGATTGTATTATAATTATATTTGAGTTGTATTTCATAATGTCAATATTTGATTGTTATTCAAGATGAATATGAGGATTTTCATAAGAGTCTTTTGGTTTGATTTTATAATGTCAATTTTGATTGTTATTCAGATAGATGTAATATTTGAGTTGACTAGGTCGATTGTTTTTCATAGTGTAATTTTAGTTGTTATTCAGAAGATGAATATTTGAGATTCTAGGTGTCAATTCAGAGTAACCAAATATGGTTGTTTGTTACTGAAATGATGTATTGTTATCTGAAATCGATGTATCTGTTCTCTTTGGCTTACAGTAGTGAGATATTATGGACTCAGAGTTCTGATGTATATGTATTGTCTTGTTACCAGATAGTCGATGATATAGTCCACTATTGGACTGGGTCGATGTATCATGTATTGTTTGTTACCAGATAGATGAGATATATATGGACTGGGTCGATGTAGAATATTTTGTTTCTAGTTTCAATATATAGTAATATGTTTACACAATGTAATATTCGTATATAACATATGTTTACATCTGTGTTCTTAAATAGGTCATGGTGGCAGTAAATGGAATGTTGTTGTCTTAGTTGTGCTAGAAAGTAAATAAAATATGTCTGATCTATAATATTATTTCCAAACATGGCCTCTATAATTGTTATGTCTACATCATTATCATTTTTTCCGTCATATTTAGAAGTACATTCTTTAGAGCAGTGATGCCCAACATTTTTTATAAATTGGGACGCGTCTGATTAATGGTTGTGGAGGTGCAGACGCCATGTGAAGTTCACAATAGTACTACTACTATTAATAAAAACAAGAGTATTGTTAATAATTTTGGAGGGAATGGTGCCTGGAAGAAGAATGAGAGGAAGCACTAGAAGACGATGGATGCAAGATGTCATTGACGATCTAAGAATGACTGCTGCTGACGCCGGCCAATTTGCACAGAACAGAGTTTTTCAGGAATGCTGTCATGGGAATTAAGTTCCGGAAGAGACACGCTACTTGATGATGATGCATGTTAATATAGCTGAGATGCAGACGCTTTCTCCAGTAACAAAAGCAACGGGTTGCGTGAAAGGACAGTAGAATGGTTACAAAAGTAAACAAGATTGCAAAAAACGGGAAGATCGTGTTCATGATTGATACGAAAAACAGGAGAATAGTGGATTTTAATTAGAAATCTAATTAACGTTATATCCGGGATTGTAAAATAGGGCACCATAACTCTGGCGCCATGGCGCCCGTGGGTGCCGCGTTGAACAGCACTGCTTTAGTGTATCTATTTGCTTCAAATAAAACAATTGGCATGAGCTCTGTCGACCTTTCTTTGATCAATCAGATCGGATATCATGCTACAGTATAACTCTAGAAGTGGTACTTTAAAGTGGAGATTTCTTTTGTAAAATCTTACAGTTACCCGTAGTTATCCATCTGTACAAATATGTGTCCTGTTAGATAATGCAGCGTTTAACTCTTTCCACGCTTTAAGCCACACACTGCGCCACGGCGGAAGACCGTTGCACGCTTTAAGTCGCACACTGCGCCATAGAGTTGCTTCCCTTGTAAGAAGTCTTTCTAGTTTTACTTATACTATTTTACTTATAGTACTTTTTAACCTTGTTATTCTATTGGGCTGTCCAGTTTTCTTCAATTTAGTATATAATAATATATATATATGTTTATTTATTGACGAGTAGTTGGGATCGTAATTTAAATTTTTTTTTTTACTTCCCTTGAATTAACTGCTTAAAATTGAGGAAATAAATGGGCTGGAAAGAGTAAACCGGGCACTCGACCCTCGGAGGTCTGCGAGATACTCACAGGGGTTCTCAAGCGCTTGGAGAAATATTATGATCTTCGACGTTTCGAAAAAAAAATTTTAAAAACATTTATAGAAACCGTGGTAAACTAGTTCCGCTGCGAAATCAAAGGACCCGGAACAGACCGCAGTCTGATCATTTGAAGTTTCCGCAGTCTGAGAAATTGGAACCAACTTGACTGTTGGTGTGGTGTAATATTAACTGTATCGCTAGAAGATTTTTATATATAAAAACTTTTGGAGGTCCGCAGAAGGAAAATGTATTTAAAAGGGTTTTCCATGGTAATGCATGGGAACCGCTTGTATACATCCACTTTGGCCTAAATTCGGATGGCATGTCCACATGTAGTAGAAGTTTACCATGAAGGAAGGGGGAGGGAGGGGGGGGGACATAAACACACGTTCTCTACACAAACGTACAAATCACAAAGAGGGGCTAACTTTGTTAATAAAAACGTAGGCAAATAAACCAAAAAAAATCAAAATAAATAAATCATAATTTTTCTTTTATCTTTCCTTGTTTTTCTGTTAAGATGTCTTTATTTACACAATAATTTATCCTTGTCTGAAATGTATGTCAACCGCTCTTTAGATAAATTTAATTATAAGGAAATTTGAACAAACAAAAATAAAAATATTTTACTCGTGTGTTTTATGGCTTTCAAAAACAAAACCGTATTAAAACTCATTGGTGATTACACTTGATAATAACAAGTGATGTCTGATGATAAATCCACATCTTAAAATTCTTTTTTAGAAAATATTATATTTTCATGATTATTTTTCTATTGAACAGAACATATGTGAAGAAATAAGCTTTGGCAAATAATTGCAGAATTATCAAGGGATTGTCTTCGATATTGCTGCCATGTCATACACGATAATCAATATAAACACAGGTAGTTCTCTTGTACCTGGTGCTTTTTTTTTTTTTACTTCTTCTGCAATTATCACAGATGGGTGCATAGATCATCAACCAACCCTCGCCAAGCAGTCCCATTTTGTGAAATTCTCTCCAGCTGTTCAATGTTCTTCTAAAATCAGCCTTCAGATAATAATTGTAAAATTGTTACGAAATCAAAAATGGTGCACACTCGCACCACCGGTGGTCGTAGTCTTGAATGTGCTCTAAGATACAGAAAGAAAAGGTTGAGTGTCCCTGCTGGTTCCAACAGGGCAAATGATAAACTCCGAGGTATCGTGTGCTGCGTGTGCACATGATGCACATACCCTTGACAGTTCGAAAATCGATAACAATAGGCTGAAACGTTGTGGCCCGGTCACAAATAATTAATATTTCAAGATTCATTAAAAAATTTCTAACGAAAATAAAAAGCACAATTATAAAATATACATCGTGAGCCATCACCGGTGAGATCTAGTTTATTTAAAGAAATAAATCAGAATATAAATAGTTTTGTTGTATCATACGAACGACATCATGGCACAGTGGGCATTACCATGCGTGCACCGACATCCGCTGCAGCAGCCAGCACGTAGTTTATCGGCCCCAGGAGAATTTAAATATGATATCTTCTCTCGTTACCACGAAGACGACACTGTCTGACATGTCGAGACTCAACTCTTAATTCTAGTAATTGTTTCAATGTCTGTGATCCGCTCATAACCCATAATTATGTGGTTACTGCAGGAATGACTTAAGCTATCGTAATGCGTAAACGGTAGCCTATCGACGCGCACTCAAATTGGTTGTGGGTTCAATCCGATACGATGATGGGCAACAGCGACTGGTTTATGATTGAAACCACCGGAGTCAAACAAGGATGCATTCTATTTCCGCTCTTGTTTGGAGTGACCATTGACTGGGTGATGAGAAAATGTTGCAGGGACGAAACTGGCATCGATTGGGTAGAAAATAGTCTTCTAGAAAATTTGAATTTTGCAGATGATATTGCCTTGTTAAGAAAAAGATATGCAAAGACAAACAGATCATTGATCTATAGCATCAAAAGTTGGACTGCAGATGAGCTTTAAAAAAACAAATATAATGAAGACACATATGGCAAGTAATGCAGATATCACATTGGAATCTAAAATGATAAAAATAACAGAGCAGTTCACCTATTTAGGTAGCAATTTTGATTGCACTGGAAATGTTAAAAAGAAATTATGATACGAATTGTCAAAGCAACATCAGCTTTTAAAACTCTAAATAAAATATGGAACTGCAAGTTATATAGTATTAAAACTAAATTACGAATTTTCAATTCAAATGTTGTTATCAATCATAACATTTGCCAGCGACAGCTTGGAAAATGACTAAAGATATAGAAAGCAAGTTGAATGCATTTGAAAATAGATGTCTGCAAAAAATAATGAATATAAAATGGGACGAATTCAGGAGAAGTGATGAAATCAGAGAAATGTCTGGTCAACCACTAGTGACAACTGTTATAAGAAAGAGAAGATGGAGATATGTTGGACGCACCTTGAAAAGAAATTATCAAAGTATACCAAAGTAGGCATTGAAGTGGGAGGCAAAGGGTTCAAGAAAGAAAGGACGACCTAGGGAATCCCTGAAACAAATTTTGCTGAGAGAGGCAAGAAATATCGGTATCAATAACATGTTAGAGATTGAGCGAGTTACCCAGAACAGAGCGGTATGAAGAAATTGCTTGCAAGCCCTATGTAACGTATAACGATACGAGAGGAATTATTATTATTCATACTTCTGCAAGTTTGAATGTGAGTATCATTTGAAAAACAAGTCAGCTGGATCGTTGTCCTAAATGTTGAGGTGTATACGGCCAAGTCAGGGTCTTGAAATGCGACCATTGAATGATGTCCACCCATTTCGCATGAAGACGTCCAAACTCAATCTTTTGAAGCATAATCATTGTCTGATAGAATAATCACCTGCGTAGCCTGCTGTTCAATCTCATAAGAGAGAACACTGCAGTGTTATCTTCATAGTCCTGCTAGGTGTTGTTGTTTCAAAGACGTCACAGTCCTCATTAATTGTCTTCGCGTTTCTTTTTACCGAGATAGCGAGAGAACTGTAAAGATAGAAAACCAAAAGGATCGGTGGCAAAAGTAATCATTAAATTTGGCTAAAGCATATGGCATCCTTATGTCACTTGTCGGACAGTCTTCTACCCCAGAGAAGACATTTCTGTGACTATCTTACAATCTCGAATGCATGCAGAGGGTAAAAGATTTGGTTACCTCGCAGTAAACCAGAAATGGGATTCCAGCAAGCTTTATGAGAGTAAAGATTATGTCGATCCTTGCTTCGTTAGACTGACGAGTAGTTTGTATCCGGGACGGACGGCGAGTAAGTGAAGAAATGTCTTGACAAGTATGTTTCTTGGTGATAACTCCTCCAGGATATAAGAATTTCTGCAAGGCTCAATGAAATATTTTTCTATCTGCGCCAACAAATGGGGAAAAACTTGTCACTTAATGAGTTGTGTGGAGAACAACATTACGCAAGGGTGCATAAATAGTGAAGTAAAGGAACCCCTTTTCATACCTCGAGATAAATTGAGTAATAAGGTGGTAGGTCCGTATTTTTCATTGACCGTCGGCCCATAATGGGTGATGTGGTCAACATAATGGGGGATGTGGTCAACATAATGGGTGATGTGGTCAACATAATGGGTGATGTGGTCAACATAATGGGTGATGTGGTCAACATAATGGGTGATGTGGTCAACATAATGGGTGATGTGGTCAACATAATGGGTGATGTGGTCAACATAATGAGTGATGTGGTCAACATCACGTCTGTTGTCTTTACTTCCTAGTGTTTTTAATGGTACCCAATTGAAGCTGAGTCGACCTGAAAGCCTTTACGGTCTAAAAAATGGTCCACGGCCACTGTACAATGGAACCAGAACCAAGCTCCTAAGAAGCGAGTCTACTAACAACTACGCTAATGTTTCTGTCAAGGGTGCATAGCATTTCAAACAAAAACTTAATGATGAACTTGAAGACAAGAGAAACAAAATCAAACTCAGAAGTCGTCACAGTTACACACTCGCTTAATCACCGTCTGTACAGACGATATATTTTTTGTGATAGTTTGGTAGTTAGATTAGTATATGTAGTAGATAAACGTGTCATACTTTGCGTGTCCATTGAAAAATATCTCGAGATTTTATGAAATTAAATGATAGGCTTTGTAATAGTCTTGTACTCTATCTACTCCTGCCGGTCCCCTGATAATGTTGTAATTTATTTATGTAAAATCGTAATGTCAATAATGCGCTCTAGATCAGAGACTCTTGGTGTGATCGATATCGATACGACAGCACTTAGGGTCGATATGCCCCAGTCGATCGATCGGGTAAGATTAACCACAGCCAACTATAAACTCATAGGGCCTGCGGACTCAGGTAAAAATTATGGAAAATCAGACCACAACCGGTCAAGTGACCTCGTATTCCAGTATTGTTGTATATAGACGAATTCATTTTAAAATCAACACAAAATACTAAATCGAAGTTCTTTTATGCAACAAGTTAAGTTTAACAATAAGGAATATCAATATTTTGAAATTTTGAATATTTTCACACTAATAAATAACCATAGACGCACAGAATTGAGTAAAATTGCAAAAAATCGAGCAGTGTTCTATCAAACATATATAAATTCCAGCTCCCAACTGAAACTAGGTCAGAGGTTTCCCGTGAGTCCGCAGGCCCATAAGTTTATAGTTGGCTGTGGATTAACGCTGTGAATAGTTGGATGTTTTTAAAGGGTTTTAAAGTCGAAGGATTGACTTCATTGCACCAGGTTTTACCCCATATGGCTCGGTCCCTCTCCGCAGAAATGGCACGCCACCTGCCGAGAGCATTGCACAAAGCTAATTGGATGTATTAGTAGGGAAAACCTCTACTTGTGTCTCACCATATTCGGTAGTTAATCTATTTCATCAGAACTATTACCATTGTTTTTTTTGTCCCTTTTGGCAACAAAATTGAACATCAAAGTCACCCATCTAATTTCCCTTTTAATAGCAGTAATCTGATGTTTATAAGGTGTGTCTCTACCTCATCTTAGTGGACACTGGAAATGTCATTTTTACTTTATGCCTCAGTTTACAACATTCTAGGATACCTACCATTTTCTGTGTAATATTTCCGTTTTCAGCACAACATCCTTAAACCCAATTGTTAGTAGTATCTCTTTAAAACATATTTGCTTAGCCAGGTGGTAGTGATGCAGCCTATAACCAGAACCACCACTTGGAGGTGAAGTAATGCATTTTCAGGTCTGGTTTCGCCCGAGTGGGTACCGGGGCTCAAATTGGGGTGTAAAGAATAGAACTACTGCTATCTGCCACGCATGTCGTAAGAGGCGACTAAGGAGGTTGAGCGTGGGGCTAGCTACCCCACACCGTAAAAACACTAGATGGCAACAGAACGGGAGAGCAAACCGAGTGAACGCTGGCTGAAACCGGACACATCGCCGAAGGATAAGCACCAGAGCTCCAAATGGTGCTGAAGATGTGACGTAAAACACACCAATGCTAAGGCTGGATGAATCAGATTTCCACATGAATAGAATGTATGGGGATGTCTGGTACTTCGGTCTGGGCGGTGATCGAGAGGTCTGGTTTGTAGACTTGGACTTATATCATCTCATTCACCTGCTCCTTAAACCCGTCTAGAAATGTCTATACGTTCGCTTAAATGTTTGTTTTATTTAAAAGTTTAAAGACGAAAAATTGACTTCATCACACCGAGTTTCCCCATATGTCTTGATCTCTCTCCACAGAAAGTGCCATCAGCTGAAAGTGCCATCAGCTGAAAGTGCCATCAGCTGAAAGTGCCATCAGCTGAAAGTGCCATCAGCTGAAAGTATTACACAAAGAACAAACTCTCTTGATCTCTCTCCACAGAAAGTGCCATCAGCCGAAAGTATTATACAAAGAACAAACTCTCTTGATCTCTCTCCACAGAAAGTGCCATCAGCTGAAAGTATTACACAAAGAACAAACTCTCGTGGTCTCTCTCCACAGAAAGTGCCATCAGCTGAAAGTATTACACAAAGAACAAACTCTCTTGATCTCTCTCCACAGAAAGTGCCATCAGCTGAAAGTATTACACAAAGAACAAACTCTCTTGATCTCTCTCCACAGAAAGTGCCATCAGCTGAAAGTATTACACAAAGAACAAACTCTCTTGATCTCTCTCCACAGAAAGTGCCATCAGCTGAAAGTATTACACAAAGAACAAACTCTCTTGATCTCTCTCCACAGAAAGTACCATCAGCTGAAAGTATTATACAAAGAACAAACTCTCTTGATCTCTCTCCACAGAAAGTGCCATCAGCTGAAAGTATTATACAAAGAACAAACTCTCTTGATCTCTCTCCACAGAAAGTACCATCAGCTGAAAGTATTACACAAAGAACAAACTCTCTTGATCTCTCAACACAGAAAGTGCCATCAGCTGAAAGTATTACACAAAGAACAAACTCTCTTGATCTCTCTCCACAGAAAGTGCCATCAGCCGAAAGTATTACACAAAGAACAAACTCTCTTGATCTCTCTCCACAGAAAGTGCCATCAGCTGAAAGTATTACACAAAGAACAAACTCTCTTGATCTCTCTCCACAGAAAGTACCATCAGCTGAAAGTATTATACAAAGAACAAACTCTCTTGATCTCTCCACAGAAAGTGCCATCAACTGAAAGTATTAACAAAGAACAAACTCTCTTGATCTCTCTCCACAGAAAGTGCCATCAACCGAAAGTATTACACAAAGAACAAACTCTCTTGATCTCTCTCCACAGAAAGTGCCATCAGCTGAAAGTATTACACAAAGAACAAACTCTCTTGATCTCTCTCCACAGAAAGTGCCATCAACTGAAAGTATTACACAAAGAACAAACTCTCTTGATCTCTCTCCACAGAAAGTGCCATCAGCTGAAAGTATTACACAAAGAACAAACTCTCTTGATCTCTCTCCAAAGAAAGTGCCATCAGCTGAAAGTATTACACAAAGAACAAACTCTCTTGATCTCTCTCCACAGAAAGTGCCATCAGCTGAAAGTATTACACAAAGAACAAACTCTCTTGATCTCTCTCCACAGAAAGTGCCATCAACTGAAAGTATTACACAAAGAACAAACTCTCTTGATCTCTCTCCACAGAAAGTGCCATCAGCTGAAAGTATTACACAAAGAACAAACTCTCTTGATCTCTCTCCACAGAAAGTGCCATCAGCTGAAAGTATTACACAAAGAACAAACTCTCTTGATCTCTCTCCACAGAAAGTGCCATAAAGCTGAAAGTATTACACAAAGAACAAACTCTCTTGATCTCTCTCCACAGAAAGTGCCATCAACCGAAAGTATTACACAAAGAACAAACTCTCTTGATCTCTCAACACAGAAAGTGCCATCAACTGAAAGTATTAACAAAGAACAAACTCTCTTGATCTCTCTCCACAGAAAGTGCCATCAGCTGAAAGTATTATACAAAAAACAAACTCTCGTGATCTCTCTCCACAGAAAGTGCCATCAGCTGAAAGTATTATACAAAGAACAAACTCTCTTGATCTCTCTCCACAGAAAGTGCCATCAGCCGAAAGTATTACACAAAGAACAAACTCTCTTGATCTCTCTCCACAGAAAGTGCCATCAGCTGAAAGTATTATACAAAGAACAAACTCTCTTGATCTCTCTCCACAGAAAGTGCCATCAGCTGAAAGTATTACACAAAAACAACTCTCGTGATCTCTCTCCACAGAAAGTGCCATCAGCTGAAAGTATTACACAAAGAACAAACTCATCATGTCTAGTAGCAATATTAGTGATCTTCGGAACAAAATTAAGCAATCGTTGAACCAAACGACACGCTCCGAATTCGAACCAACGAACATTCAGAGCTCAAGACTTGATCACTTCACCACAGACACCACTTGTTATTAACTTCGGTAAACTTTAAAAAGTATTTTTATAATGTTATTTTGTTGTGCTTTATTTTCGACAACCAAGAATTCAATAAAACGAACCTGAAAATTTTTAAGAACAACTGTCTTCAACTAAAGACTGGTTTAGACACTTAAAACAAAATGCGATAGTTGTGGGAGAGGATGAAATGTCTTGAAGCAACAAATAATAGTAACATTATTTATAATAAGTCTGTACCAGACGGGGCTGACATGGAAAGCAAAGCACAGTAACACTGTGATCTACAGAGAAGAAGGTCCTCCTAAGAGTCCAGTAAGGTAGGAATCGGCTTAGGGTTGTACCCTAACCGGTAGAAAATGTTAGCTACCAAATTCAATTAACCATGAACAAATAAAATACAAGAAATATAATAACTCAATGAGTTGCAGAAGATAGCTAAAGATAGGAAGACTTGTCATGAGTTGGTTGAAGGACTATGCCACATTCGGGGTTAAAAACATGCGCAAGCGAGAGAGATAGAGAGAGAGAGAGAGAGAGAGAGAGAGAGGAGATAAGAAAAGGGAAAGAGAGAGAGAAAGAGAGAAAGAGATAGAGTGAAAGAGAGACAGGATGCCGATATTAGTTGTCAGTGTTTGATTACTATAAATGATGTGCAAGTCCCTTAACAGAATACCACTTATAATGAACTAAAAAAAACATGAAACACAATTATGCATACTTGCTCTGTTAATTTTACGCAGTTATCACACTCTAGATAAGTGTTGTAGTTTCAATGAAATCGATTCAAACTGGTAGCACTATTCTATTTGAAATACAATTAAATATGGTTAATTCTGCTGTTAAATAATTGATTTCCAATACATACGTTTACACGAAACATGTGACATGTCAAATTTATTTGCTATTGCGTTTCAGGACGTTCAGTCATTATTCATATGTAAAAGAAGTAAACTGTACTGGATAGAATCAATGTATATGTACTCAGTGCGTTCATATAGGTACGCAGGTTTTGTTTCAGTTAGTTAACAATTTCAACGTCAGATGCTTGCACATTTGGTCTGTTGACAGGTTTTCAATTTATTTAATCAAATGGTTACGAAGATACACATTTGTATCTGTAAGCATGACAAGATGAATGGACCATAGTTCCTTGATCACTGACAAATTTGTATCTGTGAGCATGACAAGATGAACAGACTATAGTACATTACTCACTGACAAATTTGTATCTGTAAGCACGACAAGATGAACGGACCATAGTTCCTTGATCACTGACAAATTTGTATCTTTGGGTATGACACGATGAACGGACTATAGTACCTTGCTCACTGACAAATTTGTATCTGTGAGCATGACAAGATGAACAGACTATAGTACATTACTCACTGACAAATTTGTATCTGTAAGCACGACAAGATGAACGGACCATAGTTCCTTGATCACTGACAAATTTGTATCTTTGGGCATGACACGATGAACGGACTATAGTACCTTGCTCACTGACAAATTTGTATCTGTAAGCATGACACGATGAACGGACTATAGTACCTTGATTACTGACAAACTTGTATCTGTGGGCATGACAAGATGAACGGACCATAGTACCTTACTCACTGACAAATTTGTATCTGTGAGCATGACAAGTTGAACGGACTATAGTACCTTGATTACTGACAAATGTGTATCTGTGGGCATGACAAGTTGAACGGACCATTGTACCCTGCTCACTACACTTCGGCAATGAACTATTTATGACCTAATTTCTTTCAGAAACAGGTCCTCAGCGACGATGAACGAACTCCGATACAAAAGCGAGGACTCTTGATATAATTTTTAATACTGTGATTTCCTTTTTCGGTAGGAACGTTTTAAAAAAATATGTTATAAAAATTAATAAATGTTGTCCTGGCAACGTTTTATCATCTTAATTCAAGCGCACAGGCTCATTGTTTGCAATGATAGAACCAACAGAGGCTCCTAATGTTGTTTTATCATCTTAATTCAAGCGCACAGTCTCATTGTCTGCAATGATAGAACCAACAGAGGCTCCTAATATTGTTTTATCATCTTAATTCAAGCGCACAGGCTCATTGTCTGCAATGATAGAACCAACAGAGGCTCCTAATTTTGTTTTGTTTATCGTCTTGAGGACCATTCTCACAGATCCCATATCGTGCAGCGGGCTAAATTTACAGATCCCATATCGTGCAGCGGGCTAAATTTACAGATCCCATATCGCGCAGCAGCTAAATTTAAGATTTCAGGACACTTTCATAGTGGTACATCATTGATAATACATAAACAAAATACTTAAATGTTTTTAAAAGTATAATATATATACAATTATTCTTGATATTTCTACATAAGCAAAACATGTAAAAACAAAGTAATCTAACTTTCTTCTTCTACCCTTCGCCCCAAAGAAGACATAGATCCCCAACCCAGGCCTTGCAAACTCTCGTGCACTTGGTTGCGGTTTTATAGCTGATTGTTTTTTACTGGATGGGGTAGCTAATCCCACACCAAACCTCCCCTTTCACCGTATATATCCTGTGGTTGGTATTAGTGGTTCTATTGCTTACCACGAATTTGGACCCCGGTATCCACACGTGCGTCTGATTTGTATGATGAATCATCTTCGTGTCATTATTGGACAGGAGAGACTTGTAGGCGCATATGCTGAGATTCTCATCGTCTTTATTGCGATCAGACCTCATATCAGACATATATGCACCTACTCTTCTACCAATTCCAAGTAGCTCTCCTTCGATCCCTACCCGCTTAGCCATACATTAGTCTGTTACCAGGGCCACCACTTGGAGGTGGGGTAGGATTTTGATCAGTGCCAGCTCACTGGCCCTGGCGCCACTGTATATCCTTACATTATTGCGCTTGCGGTCCCAATACAGTTTTACAAAGCATAAAAACAAGCTATAGCCCGTTATGATTTTAGTCTGACTGTATATGTTAAGTCTGTCGTATAGGAAGTTTGAATTTCTTTGCGTCTTTTGAATCCTTTGCTTGATAAAGGTATTTTGGTCGAAGTGTCGATATATATGGTTTTTGTACTTTGTAAGATTATATTATTTTGTTTTTAAGTGTTTCGACTATGCTACATAATTTTCCATTATATTGATATTTCTACATACAATTAAGCAAACCATGGCACACACGCACATACACACATAAACCAGTCATAAACATTGCACACGCACACTCACACACACACACACACACACATAAACCAGTCATAAACAAGTTGAGCTAATCCCACCAGAAGCTACGAAAATAAACATCCCATCTACAACAGAGATATTGCATCAGATGTTCAGGAAGATAGGAACGCATGAAACTATTTTCCCCCCAAAAAGGACAGAAGGGACACCTAATTAAACGATCAAGAAATGAGAAAAAAAATTATGAATGCATCAATTAGCACATTTCTAATTCTGTGACCATAAAATATGCTTTCTGACAAGCATAATTCTAAATCCTATAAGGAAGCTTTAAATTAAAAAAAACTAAGAGAAAAACAAGTGTGATTTCGAGCAGAAAAATCACGCACAGATCAAATAGTTACACTCATAATTATAAAAAACAAATTATGAAGGGAATGGACACAAGTTTATAATATAAGCTTTGTAAGCTTTTAATAAGGAAATGTACAGAAACCAACAAATCTAAGGTAGTCAGACAGGATCAGATTACATCTGGAGAAACCGTGATAACCCACACAATGATATAATCCACCATACACATCACACAACAATATGGAACATATTAAAACAGTAACAATAGTTTTTAAAGAAGTGAAGGAACCCTTTTTCATACCATGGGGTATATTGGGTAATACGGTGTTGTGCCCATATATTTCATTGACCGTCGACATTCAGTGGAGGAGGTGGGAACATCACGACAGCAGCCTTTACTTCAAAATGTTTTTTCTGGTACCCAATTGAGTCTGGGTCGACTTGAGAACTATTAAGGTTAAGTTAATTGATATCCTTTTTTACAGGACTTTGCGAATCAACCCCAGCTTTTTAATGCTGTTTATGATTTTTCTAGGCATTATTACGTTCAGTAGTTTGCCGTTGCTTTCTGAATGAGAACTATGACGGCAGGAAACATATTCCTCGCCCACTGTGGAATTTAACTATGATTGCGCGTAAGAAGCAAGTCGACTAGCAACTACACTAACAACGTCTCTCAATGTGATCTATGGAGATGCATTTCATTAGTCAAATAGTTCATAATTTGGAGAACAGTACAAAATATTCCAGCTGTCAACAATCATTAATATTATCATCATAAGTTGATATATGTACTTTGACTTGATGTGTTGATAATGTGGTGGCAAAAAGTGATTTTATTTGGCATGATGTACTTTTTCCAGAACATAAACATGTTTCTGTCAATCAAATTTTAAAAGTTATAATATATGAATTTAGTATAATGTCCTTCTGAAGATTCTCTTAAAATGATGTCCTTGTTTGAACAAGTTTTGCATTGATTTGATCTTATTATGTTACATCTACTAACATGGAAATGGGTGTTTAAACACAAAACAACCATTACTTCAATGGTAGTAAACTGATCAAGTATCTTGTCAAACTGCTGTTAGCAAACTTGAAGGCGAATTAGAGATGACTGATTGTTAAATTGATTGTTATCAATAATTATTTTTATATTTGGGAAATGCTCCAGAGATTTCACCTACATTTGAGACATATACAAAGCCGGCTTTGATCTAATAGAGTTCACAGAGTCTATCATTACAGATACATGTTTATCTCTTCCCTGCAGCTTTGAGTTCAAAGAGTTCACTTTATCCTGGAACAAAGTTTGGAAAGATATAGGATTTAAACTTAAAACAAAACTTGAAAAATCATTTATGCAGTGTCTTGTGAGTGTTATTATAACAGTAGTGTGTGCTGGAAATGACGAAAACATCATACACAAGTTGGAGACATTCCAAAATAAATGTCCAACATGAATTATGCACATTTTCTGGTCAAATACGATAAATATTGAAAAGATTTTAAATGTACAAATTGTGCATCATTGGTGATCATTATTATTATTGTGAAGAAAAAAATTAAAGGATTGGCCATGTATGTCAGTAGGGATATTTGCTAGAACAGCTATCTGATGGATAGCGGATAGGAAAGGAAGACCTGGACACTTGGCGGAAACATGGAGAAGAACGGTAAAGAGAGAGTTTAAAGATTCTGGCTTGACAACGGAAACGATTGGTAGTAAGGTGACAGATCGGTAACAGCAGGAACAAAAAGTTAATAAAACGGTAAAGAGAGAGTTTAAAGATTGTGGCATGACATCGGAAACGATTGATAGTAAGGTGACAGATCGGTAACAGCAGAACAAAAAAATTAATTTAATATCCTTTACAGGACTTTGCGAATCAACGCTTTAATGCTGTTTGTGATTTTTCTCTGCATTATTACATTCAGTAGTTTGCTATTGCTTTCTGAACGAGTGGTGCCGTCGTCCTTTTGTAAAAATCCACGCGAAACAATTTGCAATCAAACCGTCCGCAGCGTGATTCGAACTCAGAAAGTCGGGGTTAATAGACCGAGTCACTTCAAAAGAAGAGCGGCCACAGATAGGTACATAGAGACCGAATATCCTGAAAATAAGTGGATGCATGTGTACGCTGACGGATCGGCAAGGAACGCAATCAGCGACGGCGGAGGAGGAATAGTGCTTAAACTCTCAAAGGAAGTGCCGGTCACAAAAGCGATTGCCACAGGCAAATACTCAAATAACTACCGGGCAGAGGCAGAGGCAATAAGAACAGCGACCGAAATGATCCTAGAGAGAAGAGGCACCTCTCGCAACAAAGTCGTGATATTCACCGATGCTCTATCGGTTATCACGGCACTCAAAAGCGCAAGTAAAACAGCTAAACGAGCTCAAAGCGACGCTCAACGCATTAGTGTGCACACTCAAACTCACCGCCATTCAGTGGATCCCATCACACTGTAATATAAGCGGAAATGAATATGTCGACAAGTTAGCTAAAGAAGGCAGGCGACTACCTCAGACCGATCTCGAGATCAGTTATGAGGAAGCTAGAATAACCATCGGCTGGCACTACAGAGACAAATGGTCAAAAGACCATCCTCAACACAACAACAGCGACGGGTACTATGGTCTGTCTCGTAGTGAACAAGTTGCCATACTTCGCCTCTGTACCGGCCACAACAAGCTCCGCGCCCACATGTTTCACAAATTTAAAATTGGCACAAATAGCCTGTGCCCCTGCAAAAAAGGCGAACATGACGGCAGAATACGTTCTGCAAGATTGTCAGCTGATAGCAGGCATAAGAAAAGAAACCTGGCCTAAAAACACAGAGCTTCGCGAGAAACTGTACGGAGGAAAGGAGTCCCGTAAAAACACGGTAAAATTCATGATAAAAGTTGGTTCATCAGTCTAGGCCGGGATCGCGAGAGAGAGACCGAGTCACTTTCCCCTAAGATACGGACGCCACCAACAGCAGAAAACCTTACCATAATTCATCATCCAATCTAGAGTTACTTAGTTGATCGAAATTATAAATGTTTGTTAAAAATGTTTATCATCCTATTATAATCAAGCTGACTTCTTCCTCCAACGCTCCATATCGATCACTTGTTAAACCACTGTGTGTGATTTGTATGTGATCTGAACCTAAGAGCGATTGTACGTTGTGCCAGTTATGCGCGTACAAGTAGGCCAGCACATCCGATTTATGCTCTGCTTTTTATTTACTAGGGATCCCTAGCGCCTACATTAATCGCCTCTTACGACATGCACTGTAGGTTGCAGTGGTACTATTCTTTTCTTCCCTTGTGGACCCCGGCAAAACACGGGTAATCAAACTTACAAATATTGTAATTACTTTTTCTTTCCTTAGCGAACAAGTTGATGTATTCATGAAGATATCTGTTTGTTTTTATTTTCTCAGTATTTTCTAATTATCACTACGAAACATTTCATTTGTAGAACATTGCTTTCATCACTGTCCGTCTTAAATACTGTCCATCTCTAACCAGATTACCCCAGTCTTTTTCATCTTCTTGTTCAAGCATTTCTTAATATCTTATTGTCATCGTCGGTTTGGTCCTTCCCTGCTTCATCTTTAAAAAACATGCGCCATACCTAAACCACATGACTATTAAATATTCCTACAGGAGAGACTTCAAAAGTCGATACGAAAAACAGCTTTGCTAGAATATCGTTTTTTTTAAAACGTGTTCAAGCGAAAGTATTTTTTAAACAATAACTCGTGATAAATAATAGAATTGTATAATATAAAGATCAGAAATTATTAATCTTCCTTGTGGAGCGCAAAAGATACATTTATATTACCCACCATTATTGGTGCCTTATAAATGTTATTCGTAAATAGCTGTTGTAGAAGTATAACTATTGACTTTGGATATGTTTTATGTGTCTTGACTCGTTGTTCTTCCATTGATTGACAATATTTTCACTATATTTTCTTTACACGAAAATAAGTATAATTATCACGATAATTGTCAACTGTACTGTGTATGTTGACTCGAAGATTATAGTCAGAAACAGTGGAATATTTCCGTGACCGTTTAGTGACTTATTTCTGTCAACGTTTAGTTTAGTTTGCATTTCTCATGAAGGTGCATGTATTTGTTTTGTAGGTTATTTTGCGTGTATAGTTAGAAATGATCAAAGAATCTCAAAGCAGGAATTGAAGTGGGAGGCAAATGGTTAAAAAAATGAAAATGGACACGTTTGGGAAACCCTGAAACGAACTTTAACGAAAGATGCGAGAAATATTGGGCACAATTCCATAGAAGAGATTGAACTAGTTGCCCAGGATAGTGTGGTGTGGAGAAATTGCTTGTGTGCTTTATGTAACGTATACCAATTAAAATATGGCCGCACTGAAAAATGTTTTCAAGATCGTCCAACAACTGCATGATGGGATACATGCCAGAGTTCAGGACCAAGGCGAACTTTCAGAGCCTTTTCCCGTCCTGAATGGAGTCAAACGAGGCTGTGTGATTGCACCAACTCTGTTTAGCATTATGTTTTCTGCCATGCTGACAGATGCATTCAGAGATGGTAACATAGGTGTCGACATCAAGTATCGTACAGATGAAAACTTTCAACCCAAGGAGACTTCAAGCAAAAACAAAGGTAACCATCAGAGATCTCTTATTTGCTGACGACTGTGCCCTCAGTGCCAACACTGAGGCAGATCTCCAGACTAGCATGGACAGATTATCACAAGCCTGCTCCAACTTTGGCCTTACCATCAATACCGAGAAATCTGAAGTCATGTACCAGCCAGCTCCTGGAAAAGTATATGCAGAACCAAATATTACATCAAACGGCAAGAAGCTGAAAGTAGTAGACAGATTTATTTATCTTGGAAGCACACTGTCCCAAAATGTCACCATATATGATGAAATAAATACCAGAATCTCTAAAGCTAGCAGCATCTTTGGTAGACTACATAGAAACGTCTGGCACAGATGTGGTATTGGCCAAGCCACAAAATTGAAGGTATATCAAGCTGTCATGCTCCCATTACTTCTTTACGCGTGCGAAACTTGGACAGTATATCAAAGACACGAAAGGAAGCTAAACCACTTTCACACAGTCTGCCTCAGAAAAATAATGAACATCAAATGGCATGATATGATCCCAGACACAGAGGTCCTAAAAAGAGCCGCTCTACCCAGCATCTATACAATCTTGATGCAGTTCCTGACACGATGGGCAGGACATGTGGATCGAATGGCGGATTGAAGAATACCCAAACGACTCTTTTATGGTGAGCTGCATAGTGGTAAACACTCACTGGGTGGTCAGAAAAAGCGATTCAAAGACACACTCAAGAGCTCGATGAAATCCTTTGGCATAGATGTCGACAACTGGGGAAATGTTGCTCAAGACAGATCAGCCTGGCGCACACTTCTTCGACACGGTTCTTCGACCTGCGAGGCAGGTAGAACAGTACGGGTGGAACAAAAACGTCAAAATAGAAAGGCAGTAAAACTCCCCACAAGTGCAAGTATACCTTGCCCACACTGTACAAGAACATTTCAAGCCTGCATCGGGCTCACTAGTCATCTACGCACACACAGACAAACATAACGCAACTACATTCCTTGGATGAAAATTGTGTGGTTATCACCACCCGTGATGGACGAGCATCAATACCAATTAGAGAGGAATGTACTAATAATAATGTGTATAGTTAAATAACATTTTAATTTAGTTCTGAATTTTTGGATGAGAGACTAGTGTTTGAAGTTTGGTAACAGTTACGAAGGGGTTGGACTATAACAGGTTTGGAACCACTGACATCTTACCACGATGGAAGTAGAAGTAAAGAGCTCATTTTCATTCCATGAGATTTATTTTAAAATCTATTATTTTCCTATTGACCAACAGCACTCGATGAGTGATGGGATCAACATTATACCGACCATCTTTACTTCACAGTGTTTCTCTTGTATCCAATTAAGGTTGGGTTGATTTGAGAGCAGTTACGGTTGGAAACCCCCTACAACGGAGGATTTGATACTGGACCATGAACCTGCAAAGCAAGTGCATTAACCACTTCGCTTTTGCCTCTCCCTCCTTAATACGGTTACTGAGTTTAATATTATATCTTGCATATTAAACATTATACAACGTCTTTCGTTGTTAATTATTTCAAATCATAGCTTTAAAAAAAAGATGTTGATTTTTGACTCCGCCGGCTTTAACTTTTATCAGAATTTCAACCTTAAAAAAAGGATTTCTGAATAACAGTATATTTCAGTTTTAAAAAATTCAACATTTAGACAAGATTAAGTTTTCATCTGTTATGATTTGTATTAACATTACTATTAGTATCACTTTATTATTAGTATTATTATTACTTTGCAATCCACACAGGGCGTCTGTGTTTTCCCAGTCATTGTTCAGATGAGACTCAATATATACAAATGTTGGACAGCATAGTTTTGATTGTTCTTCTAATATCTCGCTGAATGGCTCGCTGGTTGTGGTCATAAGAACGCTCGTATTGCTAGGCTAGGCAATAGATGCCGTAAGGGTAAGTGGTTCGAATCTTGTGTTTCGTAATTTGTTGTTTTTGGAAACTCTTAATACTTGTTTGGGGTCTCTTTGGTTAAGTGGTTAAGTGGTTAAGTGGTTAAGTGGTAGAGTGGTTAAGTGGTTAAGTGGTTAAGTGGTTAAGTCTTTGCCTTGGGAGTCAAGGTTGTGGTTCAATTCAGGACCGCACCGTTCTGTTCAAAAGTGCAGTTATTTTTCCAAAGACCCTAGGATTGTTGCTAGAGCTACGGGATTCGTACTTTGTGCAATACTCTCGGTAGGTGACGTACCATTTCTGCGGAGAGGACCGAGCCATATGGGGTAAAACCCGATGCAATGAAGTCAATCCATCGGCTTAAAAACCCTTTAATACTTGTACACTGTTTATTTATTGATCAAATACTTCCACGTTGTCTTCCTCTGCCGTTCTAACACAAACTCCTTGTTCTCACTTCTCACCGATCTAATATACACAAACTCCTTGTTCTCGACTTATCACCGATCTAATCTAATAACACAAACTCCTTTGTTTTACAACCCCTTTTTCACCGATCTAATATACACATTTGATCATCAACCTGGAAACGGTTATGGTAAAGAAGAACTAGATTATCAGCAAAAGTTTTCATACCATAAGTTAGTTTGTGAAAAACGGTGCTAGACCCTTATTTTTCTTTGACTAGTCGCACACATATGGTCAAAAACACGCCGGAGGCCTTGCTTCCCTTTTTTCTGGCCACCGACTGTGGCTGGGCCGATCTTTTTCTTCTTCTACGAACACTCCATATCGACTACTTGTTAACCACTCTGTGTGATTTCTATGTCATCCGAGCCTAAGACCGATTTTCGTTGTGTCAGTAGTGCGCATCAAGTAGGCCAGCACACTCGTTTCTGCGATGATTTTTATTTACTAGGGTAGCTTCCCTAAGTTCTACACAAGTCGCCTCTTACGACATGCTTTGTACTATTCTTTTCTTCCCTTGCGGGCCCCGGTACCACACGGGCGGAGGCTGAGTCGTTCTGAGAACCTTCAGATCGGAATAAATGTTAGTCCCACTGTGGGATTTGATCGCTTGACTACACGTTTACGAGGCAAATACACTTTCAACTACCATATCGTATACTTAAGCCGCCTAGTGGTTACCGGGGCCCAAATTTGGGGTGTAAAGAATAGAACTACTGTTACCTCCCAGGCATGTCGTAAGAGGCGACTAAGGAGGTTTGGCTGAAATTGGATGCATGTGTCCACTAGGGAATACTAACCCGAAACAAATGCTCGAGATGCACCAGGCCGTAAGGCTCATAACATGGTGCAACGACCCTCACAATGAGGAATGGGATAACGGATTCTACGGTCGCCAATCTGCCTTGGAGATTTAGCCACACAGTAAGAATGTCAGACCTACCATCACAAGGGTGGCTATAACTTACTGCAGGAAGAGGTCGGCACAAACGGGAAGCAGAAATCATAGGAATTATGTCCTACAGAACTGCCCCCAGTATGCAGACTTGAAAGAAAGAGGTGGCCCACTTACACCAGCGTACAAGACCAAATGTATGGCTTGGCTGATAATCTGAGGAAGATAGCTGCCTTTATTAGAGAATCCGAAATCCCAATCTAGTGAGAACGTAGAAAACAAAATGTATGGCGTGGCTGATAATCTGAGGCAGATGGCTGCATTTATTAGAGAATCCGAAATTCCAATCTAGTGAGAACGCAGAAGAAGAGGAAGTATACTTAAGCAGAATGAGCTTCAAGAGTGTCTTGCAACTTCTTCTTTAGGTTGCATTCTCATACGGAAACATATTCAGAAACACGCACCACAACACGTCTAAACCTGTTATCAGACCGTGCAGAAAGAAACGCATGCAGACCAAGGAACACGTAGAAAAAAGTAATAATTCAGAAACCGAAATTATGGATTTAAATCAAACATTATGTTGAGTACAGTAACTGTAGAGCAGGTGTTGATGTCACGTGACTCGTCAGCAACGTACGAGCAAGCATGTTGATAATGGTGATCATGAATTTCTTCAAGATTACTATGGGTTGTCTAGTATGACATATTCAACATGTCGTTAGAATGGGTCGGCCATATTTGATTACATGGGACACATGCGTTTTTGTACATAGCTCATTCTGCTGGCAGATCTCAGATTTTGAAATATAAAATTGGTCTCGACCTGAAGTAGATAAGTAGTTTCCAAAAGTCGCGAGTTCGAATCCGGAAAGCGCCGTTCTGTTCCCAATTGCATTTTTTCCAGAGAACCCTAGAATTGTTGTCGGAGCTACGGAGTTTATGCTTTGTGCAATCATCTCGACAGGTGGCGTGCCATTTCTACAGAGATGTACCGAGCCATATGGGGTAAAACCAGATGCATTGTAGTCAATGTTTCGACTTTAGATCCTTGTAGATATGTAGTTAACCAGTCCTTGAATCAAATATATTGAACAATAACTCAATAATAAATAAAGGTATTTTGTGCTATTATACATAGATATGTATATCTTTTAAAGATTTGCCTAACACAAAGATGGACAACCTGATTTTGTCTTAGAGCCAGATTCAGAATTACACAGCTGGTTTTGGACTGTTTAAAATAGGTTTTTTTTTTAAAAACAGGCGTTACTGCCTGTAATAATGCTTTTAGGGCGGTTTAGACGGGAGACATGCGCCTGCGGAAGTTAATGACCGCATTGCTAGTGCAGTCGCCACGAAATTCTTCAGGTTAGGAATTTTCTGAATGCCCTCGACAGAAAAAATATTCCTTGGTTTTACCGGGGATTGGACCTGGGTCTCGCAAATGGAAGTCCGAGCGTTAACCCATTCGACCGGACGTAAAAATCAAAACTAAAGCTGACTAAATACAACATTCACATTTCATCATAATATGATTTTGTCCTTTCTGAAAAATTAGTACTTTCGTCTGCTTTGAATTTAGTCTTTTCTTGGTTCACTGTACAAGTCTGTATCCGTCTTTTTATTATTCTTCTTTTCTCCAATCATGTTATGCCCCACAGTGTTAGGATACGAAGAGATTTATAGAACGGGTTTTTGTGCGCGCTGCATAAACAGGGTTTTCCGTCACCTCTGTTATCTCTGAGGTTCACCTTTTGCATGGACGACCTTTTTGCTTTGTATCCACTGTATCGGAGTAACATTGCTCTTTGAGGCGCACTGCATGTTGGTAATCTGCTTATGTGGCCGAACCATTTAATTTGTTGTTTCTTGATGAAGTTCAGTACTGATGCTGTACCCACTTTTTCCTGATGTCTTTATTTTTAAACCGGTCTCTTCTTGTTACTCCCAGCATTCTGTGTAGACACTTCACCGATGCCGTGACTAGTTTGCTTTTACATTTGATGTCAGCGTCCAGGTTTAGCACTGATAGAACAAATTCCAGAAACAAATTGTGTTGTACAATGCTCTTTTAGTGTTCATGGTGACATGCTTCTTATTGTTGCCATTTACCATGTGATTTGATTTGCTTTATTGCTTCTATGTTAGATTTCTCTAATGTTTTTTTTTTCCATTTGCAGAAAAAAAAATGATCCATAGATATGTAAAGTCTTTAATTTTTTTTCTAATTGATATTTGTCGATGGAGATTTTGGTAGTGCTTTCTTCTCTAACGAATGTCATTACTTCGGTTTTGTCTATATTTATTTTCATGCTGCAATCATACATTGTAGATGCTTATCGGATTCTATTGTTCCTCCACTAACTGCCTGAGTGTGAATATTGCGTCAGTACAGTTTCTGTTCTTCCAGAATCTCATTTGTGAGTAGCTAAGTTGAGGCTTGTTGATTGGTGCTGCCTTTTTTCGAGTATTTTACAGAATATTTTGTTGTTGTGACTCAGTAGCGATGCTTCTCTATATTTAGTATACTTTCTTTTGCAATCTTTCGATTTTATTGAATAGTCAGTGTAGCCCGTTTAGAATAGACTATGTAGCCAGATTAGAATAGTATGTGTAGCCCGTTTAGAATAGTCTGTGTATTCTGTTTAAACTAGTCTGTGTAACGAGTTTAGAAGATTGTCTAGCTCGTTTCGAATAGTCTCTGTAGCCAGATTATTCCGAACTCTTTAGTCGCTTTGAGCAGGTTGGCATGTATATTGTCTGAGCCTGGTTTACTTTGAGCAGGTCGACATGTATATTGTCTGGGCCTAGTGTGCTTTGAGCAGGTCGACATGTATATTGTCTGAGCCTGGTTTGCTTTGAGCAGGTTGGCATGTATATTGTCTGAGCCTGGTTTGCTTTGAGCAGGTTGGCATGTATATTGTTTGGGCCTGGTTTGCTTTGAGCAGGTCGACATTATATTGTCTGGGCCTGGTTTACTTTGAGCAGGTTGACATGCTATATTGTCTGGGCCTAGTGTGCTTTGAGCAGGTCGAGCATGTATATTGTCTGAGGCCTGGTTGCTTTGGCAGGTTGGCATGTATATTGTCTGAGCCTGGTTTGCTTTGAGCAGGTTGGCATGTATATTGTTTGGGCCTGGTTTGCTTTGAGCAGGTCGACATATATATTGTCTGAGCCTGGTTTTTATCTTTGGAGCGGTCTGACATTACATATATTGTCTGGCCTGGTTTGCTTTGAGCAGGTCGACATGTATATTGTCTGAGCCTGGTTTCTTTGAGCAGGTCGGCATGATATTGTCTGGGCCTGGTTTGCTTTGAGCAGGTCGACATGTATATTGTTTGGGCCTGGTTTGCTTTGAGCAGGTCGACATATATATTGTCTGAGCCTGGTTTACTTTGAGCAGGTCGACATATATATTGTCTGAGCCTGGTTTGCTTTGAGCAAGTTGACATGTATATTGTTTGGGCCTGGTTTGCTTTGAGCAGGTCGCATTATATTGTCTGGGCCTGGTGTGCCTTGTTGCATTGAGTCATTCTTCATCTCATATTGAACAATATATCATGAACAAAATTCAACGATTGGTTCAATAAACGTTGGGAAGGAGAAACATGCTCGCCCTTGTCAGTCAACATAACATTTAAGATGATGTCTGTTTAACTTCAGATCCATATCGACCACTTGTTAAACCACTCTTTGTGATTTGCATGTGATACGACCCTGAGCGATTGTACGTTGCGCTAGCTATGCTCCTATAGGTAGGACAGCACATGCGATTTCTGCGATGCTTTTTATTTAATATGGTAGCTTCCTAGGCCCTAATTCAGTTGCCCTTACATGTCTTGTAGGTCGCAGTGTTACTATTCGCTGTTCCCCTTGCAAGCCCCAGCAACACACGGATGGTCTGTTTAACAATAACAGGTTTTGAAATATGTTTTCTCAAGTATCGATCTCTGCTACTTGTAGTCCCTCCTTTTTTCCACGTTAATTCTCCCCTTATGATTACTATTTGCTTAGCAAAGCAAGTAGATATAATTATTGTTGTTTCCTCTGGGCACTAACTCTTCCTAGAAATTATAAACGCAGATTGATCCCTTCGATTGTCATGTAATTGTTTCCCTTTATATAAAGTATGCATCGAGTCTTGACTGCTCATGCAGTTGTTCGATAGTCACAAGACTCGAGGACAAAGCGAGGGTTTTTGTCGAAATGGTAAAGGTAACGTTTAACATTGATCGGTTTGTAAGACAAGACATGATGTATAAAATATACATCTTTAAATCGAGCAGGGAGCAGTCCCCAGTCTGGAGAGTTTAGAATGAGGGGGAAAAACGATATTGATAATACATCTCGCGTTTGTGAAGTGCTTTTTAAAATTGTGCGTATATTCCTCTGATCTGGTGGAGATCGCATGAAACCAACATGGCATCAAATAAGACAGCTAGTAATTTTTAAAGAGCAGCCACAGCCATTGATTAGAAAAACCGGATTGTGTACTTATCCATCGATTACCTTTTGTTCCTGACATCTTTTTGTGTGTCTTATTTGGAACGGTCTGTTGTTGTCTTTTCAACAATATCATGAAAACTGTAAATAGCTGGCCAACTTCCAGAACTTTCCATTTATTTGCAGGTACCCAGCTCAGCGACCGAATAATCAACTGAGACAAAGGAAACGGTTTTACGTTTGAGCATGTTCCTTTTTGTCTGCAGACGTTGTCTTTTATTTTAATTTTAAACTGTAAACAATGTCGAGCACATAATGAAAATATTTATATTCTCTGTCAGTTCAGGAACTGAAATGGATCCAATAAACATGTTTAATGGAGATTCGTTACCAACTGTAGCTAAGTGGTTAAACCGTTGTCTTGCGTTCCGAAGGTTGCGCGTTCGAATCCGGACCGTACTGTTCACGAGTTCATTTTTTTCGAGAGACCCTTAAGATTTTTGACGGAGCTACGGAGTTCACTCGTTGGTCTCCTTGCTTCTTTTTTTTTAGATTTTTATATATTACGCCTGAAATCTTATGTAAATATGCTTCCTGTTAGTTGAGCTCTTGTGCGTTTTTAATTATGTTACCTTTGAGATCTATGCTATGTAGGCTTAATGACTTGTTAAACTTTATATTTGATATATTTATTGTATTTATTTACCTATAAATATTTATGTCATCGGTGGTACGTACTCTAATTTGTGTCATTGCATGAAAAGCAGTTTGTAGATCTTCAGAACATGTTGGTAATCGCTTCTTTCATTGAATGTATTCAATTTTTTTTTATTTTAGCGGCAACGAGAGAGCGAACAAACTTGCATCGAAAGCATCTATATTTAGGGAGTTTAGTATGGATACGGAGGATGTTTTTCGGTCCCATGGCGATTTACTGTTGGATGATGTTATGTTATTTGTATATCCTTTACAGGTTTTTTTTTTAACGTTGTGATTTTTCTAGGCATTATTACGTTCAGTAGTTTGCTTTTTTTGCTTTCTGAACGAGTGGTGCTATCATCCTTTTGTAAAAATCTACGCGAAACAATTTGAAACCAAACTGTCCGCAGCGTGATTCGAACTCGGAACGTCCGGGTTAATAGACCGATTCACTATCTCCTGAGCCATAGACGCCACCACTGTTGGATGAGAACACTAAAAATTGACGTTGAATCAATCCAGTGATTTAAGGAGTGTGGACTTGCACGTTGTACAAGTAGAGCTGGGTGCTTGAGGGGCAGAGAGAGAGAGAGAAGTGTGTTTAACCAGCAAGCCACAGGAACTATCAGTATGCATACCCTGAGGCATATGTTGGGGGAGACTGAGCACATATGGGTCTACACGGAGTGCTGTGACGTCGTAACTAATAACAAGTTTTAGGTCTGAACCAACTAATTTAATAAAAGGGATCTATTGTCTCTTGTCTTTTCCCAAGCGGATGATGGAATTAGTTGTTCATTCTTGCCGTTAAGAGTATGAGTGGAGCTTTAATTTCTTCTTCTTTGCGTTCGTTCTTTACGACCAATTTTAATCACTCTTTGTGATATGTTTGATCTTTGCCAAGAACGTGTATACGTTGCACATTGGTTTGGTAGGCGCCTAAACGCATAGACTTCTACACGTTTAGGAAACATGCATCCGATTCCAGTCAAACCTCCTTAGCCGCCTCTTACGACATGCATGGCAGGCAACAGTGGTTCTATTCTTTACACCCCAAATTTGGGCCCCGGTAACCACTCGGGCGGAGCTTTAATTTGAGATCCAGTGTCGTATGAGACGCCATTATTGTGCTACATCCGTGTTTATTTAGTGTGGTTTTGATTTTGACTATCCATCTTTTTCCTGGTCTTCCCTTGGCTCTCGTACCTGATCTCTTTACATTGTATGCTGTCATTGGTGTTTGGGTGTATTCCATTCTCATTAAATGTCCGAACCACTGCATTTGTTGTCTTTCAATGTATTCGGTGCATGACGTTATGTCCACTCTACTTATGATTTCCTCGTTTTGTAGTTTATCTTTCCTAGTGACCCCCACCACCTTTCTTAGACATTTCATTTGACATGTGGTGAGCTTTTTGTGTTGTGTTGCTCTCAGGGACCAACTTTGGCACTGGTAACATAGTGTTGACAGAAAATGGATCTGGAAAGAATTGATTGACAATAGAATCACACAGAATGTAATGTCATCTGTAGTACTTCCATTAATAGTGAGATAGAAGGTACTAGTTGTCGATGGGAACTCACACAGAATGTAATGTCGCTCGTAGTACTTCCATTAATAGTGAGATAGAAGGTACTAGCTGTCGATGGGAACTCACACATAATGTAATGTCGCTGTAGTACTTCATTAATAGTGAGATGAAGGTATAGCTGTCGAGGGACCAACAGAATGTAAATAGTCGTTAGTACTTAAATGATGGATAGAATTACTAGCTGTCGATGGAACTCACACAGAATGTAATGTCGCTCTGTAGTACTTCCATTAATAGTGAGATAGAAGGTACTAGCTGTCGATGGGAACTCACACAGAATGTAATGTCGCTCGAAGTACTTCCATTAATAGTGAGATAGAAGGTACTAGCTGTCGATGGGAACTCACACAGAATGTAATGTCGCTCGAAGTACTTCCATTAATATTGCAAAATGAAATGGGTATCGTCGATGAGGACTCACGTGCAACACAGCAATGTCATTTGTACTTTTTATCAAAAGCATTATAGAACAGACAAAGTGTTAATGATGAGTACATCCACAATACTATGACATTTACAGTACGCTGAACAAAAGAGTGATAAACGAGACTTTGTGTGGACGGGCTCACACAGAATATAGTGACTGCCGGTTCGAATGACTTTTACCAATTTTTCTCTTTACATTCCTTTTAATAAACAAAAGCATGAATTGAAAACATTAATACAATTATGATTTTAAAAACGTATGGTCAATGTTATTTTTGTAAACTATTTTGTTATGTTTGCCAGCTATGAAATTCAGGCAAAGTCATGACACCTAATATGAGGCATGTGGCTGATTTTTTCGTGATGGCTTGTTTTCCTTATCAGCAGTGTATCTCGCCATTCAGGCGAGCCTTACTTCGACTTCAGAGGTACTTGTGATTTAGTTCCCCAAGTAATGGAGCAGGGCATATCCTGTACACACCAAGAGTTTTTAACTCAAGCTAGCCTCGAGCAAGGGAATTTTCACTGCAAGTTGTTTCTAGAGCAACAGATTGTTATCAACTTCGCTAACGAAGACCTCAACAAATGTTATTTGAAATCGCTAATTTCGGACTTCAGTTTTTACATATCGTTAAAGTTACAGTTTCGACCTCAACTGTTTTATGACACCAGTGGCTAAGGGCCCCAGTAGCTAATGACAACAGTTTCTAATGGCACCAGTGGTTGATGACAACAGTGTCTAGTGACACGAGTGGCTAATGACAACAGTGGCTAATGGCACAAGTGGCTAATGGCACCAGTGGCTAATGCACGAGTGGCTAATGACAACAGCGGCTAATGGCACCAATGGCTAATGGCACCAGT